>JAAAWM010008662.1:0-15762 GCA_036873465.1 Thinopyrum obtusiflorum
ACAGCCAAATAAATTAGTTTAATATTTTATTAATTTGAAAAAGGTATTTAATTAAATGTTTTGTGCTGTTTTAATTGTTTTAGTGCATTTAAACACTTTAAAAATGTGGTTTCAGTATGACAAATATCCAGTGAATATTTGCCACACTTTGCACATTTTTGTTTTGACATTAGAAAACTTTTATCGTTTGGCTTTATTTCAAATTTGAATTTGAATGGGATATGAATCATCGCAAGATAAATAACAGTAATCGTGGTGGCGTTTCATCATTAGCTTGGGATTACTATAGCTTGATTACCCGGGCGTCACAATTCTCCTCCACTAACAAGAATTCTCGTCCCGAGAATTAAGAGGTGGAGTAAGGGGAAGAGTTCTGGTTACGAAATTCTAACGGGCCTTCTCGGTCTTGGTTGCTCTTCTCGAAGAGGTCAATCCATTATGTTGATGTCTTCAACTTTCTGCTTCAGGTCATTATGATGAAGTAGGCATCCTTTCCTCGGGATCTTCATCATATTTACGAAAAGGGATAAGGGGTAGCTTCGAAAGGACAGACCTCTACAAGGTTGCTTATCTGGTAGATATTATTAGGGAAGGTAGCGAAAAGTAACTCTCGAATTGAAACTTAAGAAATTATCGAGAGTAAAGTAAGAAAGTGCAAAGTAGAAGTTTCAAGCGCATAGGCAATCGTTCGTTGCCTGATATGAAAAGCGAAAGGGGTTCAGAGCAATGGGAATAAGTATTGCGTCTGATACCAGAATAGGTCAATAGGCAGGTGGCCCATGAATTACATCCGAAGTCAAGCTCGAGGAATACCTTGGCAGCAGGGTGTACAGGAGAGTCAGGTTTCGATCCTGTGGAACTATGGGTTATGGGCCCACCATGTGGGTTAAAAGTAGAAAGGAGGCTGACATATTGCACGGTCACGATAGCAAGGCATGTCAGAGGATAGCCTGTCAGCTATGTCGGCAACCACATCGGTACCAAGGGCGGGGGGGGGCAAAGAGAACCATTTCCTGCTCGTTGAATGAGGCGGACCAATAGGCAAAGTTCTCGTCCACCGGCGGTTACCGAAATGTCATCAACAATAGTAACAGAGTTTTACTGACAAGGTTGTACATCGGGGTGTTTTATATGCAGGGAATTATTTCTGCTTATGTCATATAGATCACAAGAAAGGTTAAACAAAAATGTGTTTACACACAAGAATTAGGAGTGTATCTTTTCCAAAGGAAAAGTAGAGCATGATATACATGTCAGAACAACAATTACATCACCATTTAGATAAAGGGGCAAGGGAATTCATGATGTTATCCATACAACGGTGTTTGGATATTAGATCAAGAGACATGTAACATTGCGCTTCCAATGTTCTTATTGATGTTCGGAGTTCCACAGTTATGCTTCGAGGTGGTAATAACATAGTGTTTCAAGTAAGGGTTGGATCTGAAGATCACAAGAGGTACTAAGGAACATTTCCAAGAATATCACGGAACATAAAGTATAACCCAACACGACCAAGTCTGTGTTGGCAGGAAGTCGAGGATATTATCGATGATAATGCAATTCATCGAAGGACAAGGATGGTATTTCTCACCATGAATTTCAATTGACATCTCAACAGAAGTCGAAATGTTGATGCTGATCACGACGCATTTGTTGAGAGGTTACAAGAAGAAGAAATCGATCAGCAAAATGATCAAAGCAGATGGAATAAAGTTCAAGGTCAATGGAACCACGGATATTACGCTCGAACTCAGGCTGTGCAAGCAAAACGATATGATGATGAAAGTTTGACACTGACTTAGCTCATGGCCAAAAATGTGCACCAGAAAGGAAAGACCCAGTAGCACGGTTAGGATTAGCACGATAAATATGTAGCCGATCAGGCTAGGGATGGCATGATGGAGTAGTAAACTTCCCCGCAACAAGTACTAGGGGTATTACCGGAAGGTAAACCGGAGTAGAGGTTGGACGGGGGAAATGATTTTAAGAGAAGCTTCCATGATAAGTTCTACATCGGGTCCATGGGCATGAACACAAAGGTTCAAGGTCGACTCCCACTTCTCCAAAGGCATAACCTTTCATTCACTTCTCGCCTTTGAAGAAGTTGTACGGTTGAAAATTTATCTGGCGAAACACCAGATGAGTATGACTCATAGAAGTTCCTGAGTTCTCGCAGATGGCAAAAGCATAGATACAACCCATTGGGACAATTTTACGAATCCATACAACCATCACCCAAAGCAAGGGATGCGAGTTCGAAAGCAGAGTATCGAAGCCAAAGCAGATGATACAGTTCACCGAAGGTATTAAGTACCAAGGGAAGAGCTCACAAGATGTTTGAATAAGAAGGATAATGGCGGATATTAATCCAACAAAAGATCAGGTAGATGACAAAGGATCTGACGTGAGTAGCGGTACTCAACCAGAAGAAGAAAGAATGTAACGGCATCAGATTATAGAAACATCGGAATAATCCAATGTTTAAGCACAAAGGTGTTATGGTTCAGAAACGAAGGATCAGAAGCAGAGCCTCTGATCAAAAGATGAGTAAGTTGGATAGAACTAGATGGACAATCAATTCCAACTTGATTGGCCGAGAACCAACTCATGTCCATAAGGACATCTGAGTCAGAAAAATGAATTTTAGAAATTAATTGATGATATCGAGCATTCGCATACATAATGAATTAACAGGCTCAGGATGACAATGACAAAGGATGTTCACGATTATTGCCAGTCATATGGGATTAACCATAACGCAAGCAGACAAGAATTTCAAGAGCCGTACACTGCATAGGAATCTCGGGAGATCAGATAGTATTTCAAAGTATTTTGGCAAAACACAAGATCAACTGGGGATGAACGAATCCCGGTTAAGTGAATTTTTGCAGTGCGAAAAGAAGCTACAAAGCAGAAGGCACAAAGGATTCTTGAAATAACGGACAATATTAGGGGTAACTTGTAACAACAGGAGCAACTGGGGACGAGGGTACAACGAAAAGGATGTTATCCACGGTGATTTATCGGTGATCAGGAATTGCAAAGATAGTGGGCACAAGGGTCTCGGGAACTTTGAGGAGTATCTTCGGAGTCTTCTGATGAACCAAGCGATCATCTGTCATGCGGGGCTCTCCGGGAGGAAGCAGTTACGAGAACCTAGTGTTAGAGTTAGCAAAATGTTTAACCCGAATAGAAGAGAGATCAGAGTCCCAGAGTATAGATGAGGAATAAAAGATCCTAATACCACCCAATAGGCGACGTGGGCCCGTAAGCCACATAGCCAAGTTAGTAAAAACGTTTTTGGTTTCTAGACTCAACTTCGGCCAAGGAGTTGGAAAGGGGGGTGCCTACAGGCAGTCGGCTCTGATACCAACTTGTGACGCCCCCGGCTCAATCGTGCACTACTCATACATGCAAATGCACACGATCAAGCCTAGAGACTCACGGGAAGATATCACAACACAACTCAAAAACATAAATAAGTCATACAAGCATATATTACAAGCCAGGGCCTCGAGGGCTCGAATACAAAAGCTTGATGACAAACACGCATCAGCGGAAGCGTTAGATATCTGAGTACAGATATAAAACAGAAACAGAAAGGCCTTTAGAAAGGCGGGACAAAACAAAAACTACGATCGAAAGGCGCAGGCCTCCTGCCTGGGACCCTCCGAACCTACTCCTGGTCGTCGGCCAACTCGTAGAAGTATCCATCCTCGGAGTAGTAGTAGTAGTCGTCGTCAGGGCAGCTGTCTCAGGGGCGCCGCCATCTGGTTACAACAAACGGATATGGGGGAAAAAGAAAGCAAAGCAACCATGAGTACTCATCCGAAGTACTCAGCAAGCAAGGGTCTACACTACATATGCAACATTATCAAAGGGAGGTTGTATATGTGGACTGGGCTACAGAAATACTAGAATAGAGAGAAAGCCTAGTCCTATCGAAGACTAGCATCTCGACTCCCTGCGAGAAAGCAATCCCAGAGCCATACTGTCCAGTAGTGTCATCAACCTCGCCCAGAGATCCTTCCTCGACTCCCTGCGAGAAAGCAATCCCAGAGCCACATATCCAAGTATTGTCTCAAGGGTCCAGTTCTAGTTGTATCGATCGGGATACAACTCCGAGTGTCCTTTACCATAGGACCGGCTATCGATAGATGAGTTCTTCCCTGCAGGGGTGCACCAACTTACCCACCACGCTCGCTTAACTCCGGTCGGACACACTTTCCTGGGCCATGCCCGGCCTCGGCCAAACGATACACCGCAACCCTACCTACAACTCAGCAGAGAGGTCCCTGTCGGTCTATATCCTAAGCGCAAGGGGGTCTTGGGCCATCACCCCTCGCCCTCCGGGTAATTGCGCACACGGCGGATCCAGGCTCCACCACTACAGGATGGTGCCGGCCCATCCATGCCGCGAGGCTAAACTAGATGTCTGACAGAGCATTCGGCTGATGCTACGATGCAGAACGCCCATACTATGCCCACGTGATGGTTAGTGCTATCAGGCCAGAGGCCTGCTCGGATCATATATCCAAATCGTTAGTGGACTAGGGGCTTGCGGAAACGAGCAGAGACTCGCGATCGATGTGACCCCGTCGCCCCGTCTCGAGGGCTTGCGGCAAGGGCTAAGAATGCCCGGCCACGCCTCGTATCCATCTCTCAGGTAACCTCCAGGATAACCCGTCTTCACATCACTCGCAAGTACCCCTCAGGGTCGACCCGCCTTTCCAAGTATCAGTTATAAAGTCCAAGTATCCGTGTGTCCATAACATCTGAGGAATCCGAGGTATCACCCTCGTTGGATTCCTACTCGATGTATCCGTCAAGGTGAACTCGGAGGAATCACCCTCGATGGGTTCACACTTGAGGTGTTGCATGACAGCGTCGTTATCGGGGGTGGAGAAGGAGGAATCACCCTCGAGGTCCACGACCGATTAACTAACCTACAAGGCTATCATTAGGAGTGCTGACGAGGTATCACCCTCGGCAGTCGATAGTAACCCAGTAGCGTCAAGCAACTAAGTGGGAAGTGATGTGCGGTGCCGGGGCCTGGTTGTCCATCTCGTCGTCCGAGTCTTCTAATGATCTAGCGAGGCAAATAGGGACAAGGTGGGTTCTCTGATAGGTTTCTACCCAGCCTATACTAAGCAGTTTAGGATAAGCAGGTAGGTAACAACAACAGGTTACAATAAACAGGCTATGCAGCAGAATATAGGATGACAGTAACAGTAGCAAAATCTAATGCAAGCAGGAGAGAATTAGAATGGGTGATATCGGGATGCTCAAGGGTGGGGCTTGCCTGGTTGCTCGGCGGCAAAGGCAAGGTCGTCAGGGGTCGTCGATCTTCAGGGCATCGTCAGCAGTCTCGGAGTCTAGCGGATGGGAAGAGGGGGAAGAAACAATAAATACATAGCAAACAAGTGCAGCACAAAGCATAACATGGCAATACGCGGGCCTAGGTGTGACCTAACGCAGTACTAGGCGATACTGGCGAAGGGGGGAAAACATCCGGAAAAATATTCCCGGTGTTTGGCTTTTTCAGACAGTTGAACCGGAGGGGGAAGGTTGCATGTTCGCTATGCTAGGGACGTGTGGCGGATGAACGGACTGCGTATTCGGATTCGTCTCGTCGTTCTCAGCAACTTTCATGTACAAAGTATTTTCATCCGAGATACGGTTTATTTTATATTAAATTTTAAAGATTTAATCAATATTTGGAATTAATTTAATTATTAAATACGAATTATCAGAATAGTAAATGATGACGTCAGCATGACATCATGCTGACATCAGCAGTCAACAGTGCAGTTGACCTAGTCAAACTGACAGGTGGGCCCCGGATGTCATAGACACATTTTAACTAATCATGGTTAATTAGCTTAATTAGGTGATTAGATTAACCTAAACATAATTAATTAACTTAATTAATTCACTAATTAATTAATTAATAATTATTTATTTATTTTATTAACAATTTTTTTATTCTTTTTTTTAAATGTTTTCGTTTCAGGGGCGTGGGGCCCCCTAGTCAGTGGCCCAGAGGCCACTGCGGGGCTGGTTATCGGGCGCAGGTGGGCGTGGGCGCCGGGCGCCTGTGCCCGGGCGCGGCCAGGACGACGGGGAGCGGCTGGGCGCCGGCACAGGGGGGCCGCGGGCGACGGCGGTGGTGCTCGCAGGAGACGGCCGTGGCAGCGAGCAGCTCGGGCAGGGGCGGTGCGATGCGCGGGCGCGAGCGCGTGCGACGTTAGGCGGGCGGGCACGGTCAGCGTCAGGCGCGGGCGAGGCGAGGTCGAACGTGGCGCGAGGGAGGAGGTCGCGGCGAGCGCAGAGCTGCGGCAGCCGGAGCGAGCGCTGGCAAGGTGAGCAGCGGCGCGGACGCGGGAGCCTAGCAGAAGCAGCAGCAGAGCATCAGCGAGGGGGCGAGCGGGGCTAGGCGAGCACGCGCTGGGCGGAGCGAGTGCGGACTGGCGCCAGCAGTAGCGCGCGGGGAAGGCGGCTGGCACGGGCAGCAGCATGTTCAGGGCCAGGCGACGCGAGCGCGGTCGGGCGGAGGCCGACGCGGGTGCAGGCGAGGGGCGCGAGCGGAGCAGTGAGCGGGCAGCGGATCGGCGCGGTGACGTGGTCGAGGGCGCGCGCGTGGAGGCGTGGCCTGAGCGGTGCAGTGCGTGCGGGCCGGAGCAGTGGCAGGGGGAAGAGGAGGAACGAGCGTGGTACCTCACCCGTCGGTGCAGGGGAACGCCGGCGAGGCTCGATGGAGCCGCGGTTGAGGAGGAGGTCGGGGACGCGAGCGACAGGGACGAGGTAGTCCAGCGGGGTCCGACGACGGTGCGGTCGCGGACGGGGCGGCGAGGCCCAGGGCGACGGAGTCGAGGTGGCGAGGCGTCGGCTCCAGGTCAGGGAGGCGACGGGCGTCGGCGGGCGTCAGTGCCCCGATCCGATCTGGATTGGGGGGGAATGGGGAGCGATGTGGGGGTTAGGGTTTCGGTGGCTCGGGTGCGCGGCCATATAGGCCAGGCGGGGTGGGCCGGCCGGCTGGCCTAGCCCAGTTGGACCAGGCCCAGTGGGGGCGTCCTGTTTTATTTTTATTTCTTGTATTTGTTTTATTTTATCTTTTGTTTTATTTATTTCTTTTCTGTTTTGTTTTATAAAATATGTAACTAGTTGCTAAATTAGTTATAATAATGATGCCACTGCCCCATAAATTTGGACAGCCAAATAAATTAGTTTAATATTTTATTAATTTGAAAAAGGTATTTAATTAAATATTTTGTGCTGTTTTAATTGTTTTAGTGCATTTAAACACTTTATAAAAATGTGGTTTCAGCATGACAAATATCCAGTGAATATTTGCCACACTTTGCACATTTTTGTTTTGACATTAGAAAACTTTTATTGTTTGGCTTTATTTCAAATTTGAATTTGAATGGGATTTGAATCATCGCAAGATAAATAACAGTAATCGTGGTGGCGTGTCATCATTTGCATGGGATTACTGTAGCTTGATTACCCGGGCGTCACATATCACTTGTGAGAGCAACATTATCATTCATATCTTTGTTGTCAATAACTGAAGCATAATCATCTCCAAAGATTTCTTCTATAGGTGCATCATATGATTCATTCTAATATCTATCATAGTCAACACAAAAAGATTTTTTGTTCAACGAGCTTTGTGTTTCATCAATATTATTTTCATCCCCCCATGAGCTAGTCATAATTGTTCCACATGGAGAGTAATCCGGTATAATTTGATCATCATCTATTTATAATTCACCTTTATCCACTCTAAAAAAATTCAGCTTTACTATTTTTTATGCAAAAAAGAGCTTTCATTTAAAGATTCATCATTAAAGCTAGATAAGTAATCAACAAAGAATCTTTGAATAAAAGAGTTACTATCATCATTTGGAGGTGGGTATGTGTAGCTACTCCATTCTTCCTCCACTTATCTCTCTTGTTCTTCACTCTCATAAGTAGTGTTTCCTTTATTAATGGGAACAATTCCATTTCTAACCTTGACTCAAAACCACTACTCACATTTACCCCTAATTCTCGAGGCTGCTCAAATCTGCCCCACTTCCATCAAGTCCCCTTATATAAATGCCCTTCCGTGCCATTTCCATCCAATCAAAGCACTTTGACCATTTAGAGGACATTTTTTGGACTGTTTTACTGCTATGTGCATATGTCACTTACACATGGGGCCCACCTTTGAAAAAATAAAATAAAATAAAACTCTCACCCCTCTTTCTGTCACTTACATGTGGGACTCATCCTAGGAACAAAAAAGAGACAAAAAATAAAAATAAAATCTCTCTTCCCTCTTTGTCTCTCTCTCACCTCCAGCGGCGATGTATGCGGCCAGCAGCAGGCTTTCCTGGGTGAGGTACCATGTGGCTTTGGCCCCTTCCTAACCTCCACCCTCCTCTGCCTCCTCCTCTCTCTCTTTCTCTCTCCCCGAGGTTGGCAGTGCACGGCAGCATTGGCAATGATGAATAGCAGTGGTGACGACATGCTACGCAGATGTGATCCACATGCTCAGGGGTCAGGCGGCTGTGCTAAAACAAGGCGGGGCAAGAGGGCAGCACGCCAAGGCTTGGGGAGGGCCGACAGTGCAGCTGGTGATCAGTTCACACCGACGTGCTGCCGTTCCTTGCCTGCGCGGCCAATGCCTCCTCCTCACGTTGAAATCTTGTCCTAGAGCTTTGCCTCACTATCTTGGTTAACCCCACCAACAGAATTGGACAGAGGTGCCACAAATCTCCAGCTAGGTCTTCATCTTCTCCACCTCCGGCAATGATCCACCACGCCCTAATCTCCTGTTCTACGCCACCCCTACAGTTTCCCTGGGATTCCTCGTCGACTCTCGATACTTCTACACCTTCTAGATCCCTCACTATGTAGGTTCTCATCCCCAAGCCATCGTCCCCACGTTGCCTCACTCCAGCGTCCTCCATGGACGACGAGGTCATTGGTCTGGTGACTCCCAGGCCTCCGCGACCACACCTTCATGAACTAAGTGAGCCCCGCCTGTAGTACACTTTCCCTCTGTAGCTTGCCCGCACCTTGCACCTTCCGCTGCTGCCATGGGAACTCATCGCTAGGATGGGAACTCATTGTCGGCAAGCGTCCCAGTCACCCCGCAACCTCCCAGTGCCTTTGCAAAGCAACCCATGACTCCTACGTGTTCCTGCACCCTTCACAACTCATCTTTGCATGATCCCTCACCATCCCGAGCCAACACCGAAGTGTCTGTGCTTATGCCATAGTTTAATCTCCGGCCTTAGTAGTTAGTTTTGTTTTAATCCGGTATATTAGGTCCTAATTTTCTCTGATATGTGGGCCCGACAAGGCAGTTTGACTTCGTTAAATATTTTTTACTTTTCTATTGGGTGGGCCCACCTGTAAGCAACATGTCATTTTTTATTTCTTTTTTCCCTTAGTTGGGTCTGATCTGTAAGAAGTAGGCATCTGTTTTTACTCAGAGAGCCCACCTATAAGGAGGGGCAAAAATGTCCAGGGAATGTCTCATACATGGTCAAAGGCCTTCGACCGGATGGAAACGGCATAGAAGGGCACCAGACAGAAGAGGGGCAGATTTGAGCAGTGTCAAAAACTAGGGGTAAATGTGAGTAGTGGGTCCGAGTTTGTGGGAGAAATATAATTATCACATATTAAATGCAGTAGTAGCAACAAGGGGGACATCACATGTATTATTGCGAGCATAATTAAGATATCCCATGGTCAAGCTACTATTCATAGATATTTTTACGAATAAAATTTAGATGGTTAATAATATGTTAATAGCAAAGCAAACAAGTGCAAACGCGTGTGGCACACATGCAGAGTAGTACGAAGCCCAGACGAGGTCCACCCAGGGTAAATCATCATGGTTATAAAATTTGTGTAACTACTTGAGAAGAAAACCTATGTTTTGAGTCTATATGTCACTGATCCCCAGACCCCCTTTATCTTTAGGTTTGCAGACCATGGTCCATGATGCCAACGAGTTGCACTTGATCTCCTCTTCATGTTTTTTGAGCCAGAGACACGGGGGGGGGGGGGGGGGGGGGGGGGGGGGGGGGGGGGGGGGGGGGGGGGGGGGGGGGGGGGGGGGGGGGGGGGGGGGTAAATAGCCAAGGGGGAGAGCACTGAGTTGAGCAGCTGTACTTTAGCTCCCTGAGAGATCACGCAAACGGTAGTAGACAGTCTTTTCTCCATCGAGCCAACTATAGGCATAATATCAAGGACAGTAGGTTTGGTAGTGCCAAGGAGTAGTCCTAGATATGTGAATGCATTGTGCCAATGGAGCATCGAAATATCCCTGCAATTTCATCTGGCAAATCTCCAGCAAAATTAATAGGAATAAGTGTTGATTTCTGAAAATTGATCTTAAGCGCAATCGACAGAGCATAGTCAGCCAACAGCTTCTTTATGCCGAATGCCTGGTTTTGTGACACCGTCATCACAACAATTATGTCATCTATGTATTGAATGACAGGGTAATCTTGATTGCATCTTGCTGGAATGGGCAGTTCTATCCTTTGCTGCAAAGGCATCATTGATTGCGGCCTGCAAAAGATCTACCGCTAAAACAGAGATGAGAGGCGACAGCGGATTCCCTTCATGAACCCCATGCTTGCAGTGAAATTGTCTATTGGGGGTGCCTGAGAAGCACCGCACACTTGCCCAAAGAGAAGATGCATTTAATCCACCCCAGCCATCTATCGGCAAAACCAATGTTCTTCATGATGTCTAGCATCGCAGAGTGCTCAATAGTGTCAAAAGCTTTGGCAAAGTCTAGTTTGAGCAATACAATCTCCCTACCTGAGTTCAGGCATCAATAAATGTACTCAAAAGCCCATGCCACACAAACCTGTATCGATCTCCCTTCAAAAAAAGGGTATTGATTCCTATGAATAATCCTCAAAATGACCTTTTGCAAAGGGTTAGCCAGGATTTTGGTGAGCACCTTCAAACAACAATTCAAAAGAGTAATTGGATGATAATCATTGGGGGTTTCAGGGGAATTGTTTTTAGGGGTCAAGGTGATAAAACCAGCATTGATGCTTTCAATGTCCGGATTGCCCTCATAGAAATCAAAGCAAAGCTGATAGAAACCCTCTTTAATTATGTTCCAACACCTATTAAGAAAAAGTCCACTGAATCCATCCGGACCCAGAGCTCTGTCAGATGGCATTTCCTTGACCACTGAGTCAATCTCTTCTCTATTGAAGGGTACAGTGAGTTCACAAGTCCATCAACCTTGCATATGATGGCATGTAGGTGAAATTTCATTGGCGGCTCATTAGCATGGCCCAACCTATCCTTGAAGGCCTCGAATAGGATGGCTTCCTTACTAACATGGTCAGATATCACAGTATCATTTGGAAACACCAAGGTGCCAATTGAGTTTATTTTGTATCTCTCCATAACCATACGATGAAAAAAAATCATGTTTTCGTCCCTAAACTTGATCAAACAAATGGTGCATATTTTTTTCCAATACTGTTGCTGGTAAGAAAAAAGATTCAGAAGATGGGCTTTCAGAATCTTACAAAAGTTAGGTTCCGGGATTGTCAAGGGTCTACGTTTTTCAAGCCCATCAAGCCCGTCTAAAGTCTCTATAGGAAAGCATCTCCATAAGGAAATCCCAGCTAACCCTATAATAGGCTTTCTCGTAATTTAGCTTCAAAACAAGCCCACTAGAATCAGATCTATGGATCTCTTGAATGACCTCATGAGCAGTGACAACACTCTCCAGGATGAACCTACCATGAATGAAAGTAGTTTGGCTAGGAGAAATCAATCTATCACTGATGGGGGATACCCTGTTAGTCATGGCTTTGGTAAAAAAAACCACAACACAGTTACTAACGCTAATAGGCCTGAATTTCTTCATCTCTTTATCATCACTCTCTTTAGTAATGATAGCAAAGTTCAATCTATAGACATCTAGAGTCCCATTATCAAAATCACTAACAAGGGCCATAAAGTCCTTCTTAACGAGATCCCAAAAAGTTTGATAGAAGAGGAAAGAAAGGCCATCAAGGCTGGGAGCCCCATGAGCATAGGAGCCCATGATGGCCTCCTTGATTTCATCCTTAGAAAAGGGGCTTTAGAGAGTGATATTCGCATCCTCAGTGACCAGATCAGCTGGGCTCCAAAAATTAGGGCCAAGATGCGCATTGGGTTTGGGCTCATGCCCAAAAAGTTTTTATGAAAAAGGTAGCTACCTACAACATCTCAATGGTGGAATAAACATGACCATTCTCTCCTTCCACCACAGCAAGGTGATTTTTCCTATGCCTTGAATTGGCCATAGCATGGAAATAAACATTATTCCTATCCCCATCTTTGATTTTTTTGGTCTCTAGATCTTTGCCAAGCGGCAGTTTCTTCCTTTTCTCAAATGGAGTCAAGCTCAATTTCAATGTCCTTCCGAAAAAACATCCAAGATATCATACTCCAGAAGGAGAGATTTTTTAAATTTTCTTAAGACCAGCCTCAAGATTAATGCTCCAATCTTTGATTTTCTTTCTCAGGAGACTGGTTTTGAACTGCCAAGTGTCAATAGCAGAGGAGTGTGGAGAAGGGGTGTCCCAAATTTTATGAACTACGGAAACAAAATCTGAGAACCCAAGCCACCACTTTTCAAACCTAAAAAAGCTTGGGTGAGGTAACCCTCCTAGCACTAGTATCAAGAACAAGGGGGGTATGGTCACCCCCAGGGGCAGATCTACAGGGTGGGCCATGGGCCATCCTGAGATTTTTGGACGGCCTGCATACCATAGTAGAAAGGCCGGAGGAAATAGAAAAAAGCCCAGCAAGCACTGCCCCGTTTACGTCGTCCCGACCAACTACGCACAGCCGCACTGCTCCCGTCCCCTGCCATCTGGCCTCTGCGCTCCCAACCGCCGCAGTGCCGCACTGCTCCCGTCCCTCGCCGGCTACTCGCCGCCTCGCCGGCGACTCGCCGTAGCCGGACGCTACGGCTGGAGCGGCGGAGCTCGGTGGATCCACTGCCACAACCCGTTCCCAGGAGGCCAGGAGCCGCCCGGCGCCCGCCCCGCCCGACCGGCGGTGTGCAGCAACCATCCCGATTTGTCATTTGCGGAGGTAGGTTGTCCTCAGTTTGCACTCCCCAATTCTGATTGATTGCATGTCATATTTGTTGTCATTAAGAAAATGCTATTGAGTATGAAGTACTGGAGTAACATGAGTCGACTTACGCTAAATGGTGCTGCCTGTTACTTATCGTTTGTGCTTTGTGAGACCGTACAGTAAACTGGAACTAGGAGTTAGTATTAAAAAGATAAAGCACGAAGGATCGAAATTGTAGCATGATGCAAAGTAACTGTTTCTGAAATGGCAATTCCTCGGCGGGTATATGCATGGATGTATAGAGTTTCTAGCTAATAATCGAGCTGACACATGCATTCAAGCATGCCTTTCCCCGGCGGGTGCAGGAGGCACTTAGCTAGGCTGATGGATTCCAAGCTCCAAGGACAGACACTATATTCGTTCCTGCGAGAAAAGCCAAAAACTCCACGTATATGCATGCGCCACACCTCCAGACTGCTGGGATGCATATCATGCATGGATGTATAGTTTTTAGCTAATAATCGAGCTGACACATGCATACATGCATGCCTTTCCCCGGCCAGTGCAGGTGGCACGTAGCTAGGCGCCAGCCGCTCCCGGACAGCGCCAAAGACAAGCCCCATGTGTCGGTCATGTGCGCGGATGCCCGATGCACGTCGTGGCGGTGACGAGAATTTCTTTTAGAGGAGGAGAATTGTAACACCCCATGTTTAAGCTACAGTGATCATCCTTTTATTAATGCCATGTCACCATGATTAACAGTGCTTAATCATCATTTGGATCATATCTTATTTCAAATTCCAATTCAAATTGAAATTCAAGTTTGAAGTGAAAATAATAGTTGTTCAAATTTGAAAACTAAAATGTTCATTAAATAGGGAATAATCCATAACTAATTGTGTTAAGAAAAACAACATCACTAAAATTCACTAGATGACTCTATCATCCATAAACAGTACCAAATAGCAATAATTAAACCCATTTAATTTAATTAAAATTCTAGTGAAATCATATAGACACCAAACCTTTTTATAACAGTCCTAAATAATTCACTGTATTTATTGAGCTAAGTCATATATTTTACAAAACTTAATTGGTGGCTAAACATTTGGCAAAACAGAAACTAAAAAGGAAAAAAAGAATAAAAGAAAAGAAAAAGGCCGCACTACTGGGCCTAAGTCAACTAGCCGGCCCAGCCCGTGCAGCTCCTTCTCCCACCTCCCACTGCTCACCCGCGCACTGTTGTCGCCTCTGCCGCACCCCCTAGATAATTGTGTTGTCATGCTGATGTCATCATTCATTATTCTGGATAATTCGAATTTAGTAATTAAAATAATTCCAGAAAACTATTAAAATTTTGGAAAATCATAGAAAATAAACCGTAGTTCAGATGAAAATAATTTATATATGAAAAATAATAAAAAAAAGTGAAGAATCTGAATATGTGATCAAAATGCTTGACCATCACTCCTAACTAGATGAACATGGAACTTTCCCTCTGTTTCATCTGTCCGGTAATCATCCGGAGCTGGGAGAACACTCCCGAATAAATCCCTGCTCCGACTAACTTGCGTAGCACTGCTTTAGAACACCCCAAGCACTGCATATAGCCGTGTCATACATCTCTGTTGCATTGTTGCCGTGTATTCATTGTTTCTTCCACCTCCTACTCTCCCGATAGACCCCGAGACTGCCGATGACACCGCAGAGTACGACTACGTCGTCGACGACCCTACCACTTCAGCAGAGCTTCCAGGCAAGCAAAACCCCCTTGATCATCCAGATATCGCCTACTCCTCCCCTCTTATGCTTGCATTAGAATTGCTTCTGTTGTTATTCCGATAGCTCCTATTCTGATGCATAGCCTGTTTTCGTCACCTGCTTTTGATACATTACGTGCTGTCCTATGATGCTTAGTTAGGAATGTTGTCTCATCAACTGGCCCTTCACCCCTTGTCCGTTAGCCAGGCTTGTTATCAGGCCGTGATCATCTGGGTGGTAATCACGGAAATGTTTACATTACTGCAATACTTAAACTGTTAAAGTCGGCCCGGCTCCAAGAGTCCCTGCGAGTCAATGTAACAAGATGAGTTGGACCCAAGGGTACCCGCGAGTGATGTTATGGTGGAACGACAAGGCAGGTGGAGACCACCTAGTTGAGAGGTGGGCCTGGTCCCTGGTCGTAGATCCGCGTGTTACCAGGTCGGAGCGACAGGGATCCTGTTCGTCTCAGCGAGTTACTAAAACACGCCTAACGGATTTGGGTATTTGATCTGAGTTGGCTACGTGCCTTTACGCACTAAGCACCACGCGGGATAATGGTTTAATGGGGCCCTCTATGTCGTACGTTCCTTCCGAAAGCAATCCAGATGTCACAGTTCAGAGATACGGGCTGATCGTTGGGATGGGCTGGATACGTCTGTGGAGTTTCCATAGTCGTGCCTGCACCCCGACCACCCTCACAACGTGCAGGAGTGCAGAGGGCGATGGGCCCAAGACCCCTTCGCACTTAGGATTTAGACCGGCGTGATGACCTCTCTGGAGAGTCTAGGTTGGTCTACGGCGTGTCGATCTCCCGAGGCCGGGCGTTACCCAGCAATCTTATGCTTGCATTAGAATTGCTTCTGTTGTTATTCCGATAGCTCCTATTCT
>JAAAWM010008663.1:0-15763 GCA_036873465.1 Thinopyrum obtusiflorum
CCTAAAGAAGTGACGACATGAGATCAGATTCCTCACCCCGTGACTACAAGAAAAGAACTTGCCACAAATGCAAGGAACCTGGTCATTACATTACTAATTGTCCTAAGTGGGAGAAGGAATCAAAGAAGAAGAAATACAAGGATTATAGTTCTGATGACTCAAAGAAGAAGAAGAAATCTTCAAAGTCTTCATTGTCAAAATCTTCGAAGTCTTCATCTCACAAGAAGAGCAGCTCCGAAAATGCTCGGGCATTCATTGGCAAGGAAATGGACTCTGAAGCTGAATCCGAGGAAAATGAGGAAGAGGAGGCATCAGAGGCGTCAGACTCTGGTGTGGCGAGCCTAGCCCTCGCTACTTCTTTCGTCAGCAAGTCCATCTTCAACTCTGAGGAAAATGACTTCCCCAACACTGCTGATGACTGCGATGATGGCTATGCTCCCACCTATTGCTTCATGGCAAAAGGTGACAAGGATGGTCAACCCAAAGCCACTGAGTGGGTCCTCGACAGTGGATGTACAAATCATATGACTGGTGACAAGAACCTATTGATGGACACTGCTTCATCTCCATCGCATCTGAAGCATATCACCTACGCTGACAAAGGCAAAAGCAAGGTATTGGGTCTAGGTAGGGTTGCGATCTCAAAGGATCGACACATGGACAAAGTCATGCTTGTCGAGTCCTTAGGGTTCAACCTCATGTCTGTCTCAATGCTTTGTGATCTTGATATGGTTGTTGTCTTTGTCAAGTATCGTTGTGTTGTGATCATGGAATCTTACAATTCCAAAGTCTTTGAAGGCTTTAAGAGAGAGGAGACTTGTATATTGTTGATTTCTCTACAGGACCACAACCTGCCACATGTGTGCTGGCAAAAGCTTCAGAGGGTTGGTTGTTGCATCGACGACTAGGTCATGCTAGCATGAGGAACTTGCACACACTCGTGAAGAAGAAGCATGTCATTGGCATCGAGGGCGTCAAATTCCTCAAGGATCACCTGTGTGGAGCTTGTGAAGCTGGAAAGATGACCAAGTCCAAGCATCCCTCAAAGACTATCATGACTACCACTCGTCCATTTGAATTGATTCACATGGATCTCTTTGGCCCTACTCATTATGCCACATTCACTAATGCTGCATCTTTATATGGCTTTTTTTATTGTTGATGACTATTCTCGTTACACATGGGTGCATATCATCACTTACAAAACTAAAGTGCAGGAAGTCTTCAAACGATTTTCCTCGAAGGCTTTAACAAACTTCAGTGTGAAGATCAAGCACATTAGAAGTGACAATGGGACTGAGTTCAAGAATACTGGTCTTGATGACTATCTTGATGAACTTGGTATTACTCACGAATTATCTGCTCCCTATACTCCTTAGCAAAATGGCATCATGGAGCGTAAGAACATGACTCTTGTTGAGATGGCTCGCACTATGCTTGATGAATACAAGACGCCTCCTCGCTTCAGGCCTGAGGCAATTGATACTGTGTGCCACATCATCAATAGGGTATATCTTCACAAATTCTTCAAAAAGACCTCATATGAACTCCTCACTGACAAGAAACCCAATGTGAGTTATTTCAAAGTCTTCGGTGCTAAATATTGGATTAGAGATCCTCATCACAATTCTAAATTTGCACCGAAAGCACATGAAGATTTTATGCTTGGTTATGGAAAGGACTCGCACACCTACAGAGTCTTCAACACCTATCACCACAAGGTTGTTGAAACTGTAGATGTGCGGTTCGATGAAACTAACGGCTCGCAAAGAGAGCACCTACCTCGTGTGCTAGATGAAATGTCACCTGAGGAATCCATTAAGTTCAGGGCTATTGAGGATGTCATTCCTACCAAAGAATCTACTGAAGAAGTCATTCCAGAACGTGAAGAACATCATGATGATGCACCTGAAGAAAATGGCTCTGAAGAAAATGCTGAGCCCACTCAACATCATCAACCCGCTCATCCTCGCATCACAAATGAAGTGCAGATTGAGAGAATCATCAACAACATCAAAGCACCAGAGCCCACCAAAGTAGATGAGGCATTTCTGGAGCCTGAGTGGATTCAAGCGATGCAAGAGGAACTACACCAATTCGAGCTCAATAATGTCTGGGAACTTGTCAGGGGGGGGGGGGGGGGGGGGGGGGGGGGGGGGGGGGGGGGGGGGGGGGGGGGGGGGGGGGGGGGGGGGGGGGGGGGGGGGGGGGGGGGGGGGGGGGGGGGGGGGGGGGGGGGGGGGGGGGGGGGGGGGGGGGGGGGGGGGGGGGGGGGGGGGGGGGGGGGGGGGGGGGGGGGGGGGGGGGGGGGGGGGGGGGGGGGGGGGGGGGGGGGGGGGGGGGGGGGGGGGGGGGGGGGGGGGGGGGGGGGGGGGGGGGGGGGGGGGGGGGGGGGGGGGGGGGGGGGGGGGGGGGGGGGGGGGGGGGGGGGGGGGGGGGGGGGGGGGGGGGGGGGGGGGGGGGGGGGGGGGGGGGGGGGGGGGGGGGGGGGGGGGGGGGGGGGGGGGGGGGGGGGGGGGGGGGGGGGGGGGGGGGGGGGGGGGGGGGGGGGGGGGGGGGGGGGGGGGGGGGGGGGGGGGGGGGGGGGGGGGGGGGGGGGGGGGGGGGGGGGGGGGGGGGGGGGGGGGGGGGGGGGGGGGGGGGGGGGGGGGGGGGGGGGGGGGGGGGGGGGGGGGGGGGGGGGGGGGGGGGGGGGGGGGGGGGGGGGGGGGGGGGGGGGGGGGGGGGGGGGGGGGGGGGGGGGGGGGGGGGGGGGGGGGGGGGGGGGGGGGGGGGGGGGGGGGGGGGGGGGGGGGGGGGGGGGGGGGGGGGGGGGGGGGGGGGGGGGGGGGGGGGGGGGGGGGGGGGGGGGGGGGGGGGGGGGGGGGGGGGGGGGGGGGGGGGGGGGGGGGGGGGGGGGGGGGGGGGGGGGGGGGGGGGGGGGGGGGGGGGGGGGGGGGGGGGGGGGGGGGGGGGGGGGGGGGGGGGGGGGGGGGGGGGGGGGGGGGGGGGGGGGGGGGGGGGGGGATGTGTGCCCAATTTCAAGCTGCACCGAAGGAATCACACCATAAGGCTGTGAAGCATATTCTTCGATATCTAGCTCACACACCAACACTAGGATTATGGTACCCCAAGGGCTCTGCTTTTGATCTCATTGGATATTCTGACTCTGACTATGCTGGTGATCGTGTGGACCGCAAGTCAACTTCTGGCACTTGTCATTTCCTCGGACGATCTTTGGTCTGTTGGTCCTCGAAGAAACAGAACTGCGTATCACTGTCCACTGCGGAAGCTGAATACATTGCTGCTGGCTCTTGCTGTGCTCAACTGCTTTGGATGAAGCAAACACTCAAGGACTATGGCATCAACGTGAAGAATGTGCCTCTCCTCTGCGACAATGAGAGTGCCATCAAGATTGCTCACAACCCAGTTCAGCACTCGAAGACAAAGCACATTCAGATTCGTCATCATTTTCTTCGTGATCATGTGTTGAAGGGCGACATCTCCATCGAGCACGTGAAGACTGAAGAACAGCTAGCTGATATCTTCACTAAGCCCTTGGATGAGAAGAGATTTAGCAAGTTGCGGTGTGAGCTAAATATCTTGGGGGGGGGGGGGGGGGGGGGGGGGGGGGGGGGGGGGGGGGGGGGGGGGGGGGGGGGGGGGGGGGGGGGGGGGGGGGGGGGGGGGGGGGGGGGGGGGGGGGGGGGGGGGGGGGGGGGGGGGGGGGGGGGGGGGGGGGGGGGGGGGGGGGGGGGGGGGGGGGGGGGGGGGGGGGGGGGGGGGGGGGGGGGGGGGGGGGGGGGGGGGGGGGGGGGGGGGGGGGGGGGGGGGGGGGGGGGGGGGGGGGGGGGGGGGGGGGGGGGGGGGGGGGGGGGGGGGGGGGGGGGGGGGGGGGGGGGGGGGGGGGGGGGGGGGGGGGGGGGGGGGGGGGGGGGGGGGGGGGGGGGGGGGGGGGGGGGGGGGGGGGGGGGGGGGGGGGGGGGGGGGGGGGGGGGGGGGGGGGGGGGGGGGGGGGGGGGGGGGGGGGGGGGGGGGGGGGGGGGGGGGGGGGGGGGGGGGGGGGGGGGGGGGGGGGGGGGGGGGGGGGGGGGGGGGGGGGGGGGGGGGGGGGGGGGGGGGGGGGGGGGGGGGGGGGGGGGGGGGGGGGGGGGGGGGGGGGGGGGGGGGGGGGGGGGGGGGGGGGGGGGGGGGGGGGGGGGGGGGGGGGGGGGGGGGGGGGGGGGGGGGGGGGGGGGGGGGGGGGGGGGGGGGGGGGGGGGGGGGGGGGGGGGGGGGGGGGGGGGGGGGGGGGGGGGGGGGGGGGGGGGGGGGGGGGGGGGGGGGGGGGGGGGGGGGGGGGGGGGGGGGGGGGGGGGGGGGGGGGGGGGGGGGGGGGGGGGGGGGGGGGGGGGGGGGGGGGGGGGGGGGGGGGGGGGGGGGGGGGGGGGGGGGGGGGGGGGGGGGGGGGGGGGGGGGGGGGGGGGGGGGGGGGGGGGGGGGGGGGGGGGGGGGGGGGGGGGGGGGGGGGGGGGGGGGGGGGGGGGGGGGGGGGGGGGGGGGGGGGGGGGGGGGGGGGGGGGGGGGGGGGGGGGGGGGGGGGGGGGGGGGGGGGGGGGGGGGGGGGGGGGGGGGGGGGGGGGGGGGGGGGGGGGGGGGGGGGGGGGGGGGGGGGGGGGGGGGGGGGGGGGGGGGGGGGGGGGGGGGGGGGGGGGGGGGGGGGGGGGGGGGGGGGGGGGGGGGGGGGGGGGGGGGGGGGGGGGGGGGGGGGGGGGGGGGGGGGGGGGGGGGGGGGGGGGGGGGGGGGGGGGGGGGGGGGGGGGGGGGGGGGGGGGGGGGGGGGGGGGGGGGGGGGGGGGGGGGGGGGGGGGGGGGGGGGGGGGGGGGGGGGGGGGGGGGGGGGGGGGGGGGGGGGGGGGGGGGGGGGGGGGGGGGGGGGGGGGGGGGGGGGGGGGGGGGGGGGGGGGGGGGGGGGGGGGGGGGGGGGGGGGGGGGGGGGGGGGGGGGGGGGGGGGGGGGGGGGGGGGGGGGGGGGGGGGGGGGGGGGGGGGGGGGGGGGGGGGGGGGGGGGGGGGGGGGGGGGGGGGGGGGGGGGGGGGGGGGGGGGGGGGGGGGGGGGGGGGGGGGGGGGGGGGGGGGGGGGGGGGGGGGGGGGGGGGGGGGGGGGGGGGGGGGGGGGGGGGGGGGGGGGGGGGGGGGGGGGGGGGGGGGGGGGGGGGGGGGGGGGGGGGGGGGGGGGGGGGGGGGGGGGGGGGGGGGGGGGGGGGGGGGGGGGGGGGGGGGGGGGGGGGGGGGGGGGGGGGGGGGGGGGGGGGGGGGGGGGGGGGGGGGGGGGGGGGGGGGGGGGGGGGGGGGGGGGGGGGGGGGGGGGGGGGGGGGGGGGGGGGGGGGGGGGGGGGGGGGGGGGGGGGGGGGGGGGGGGGGGGGGGGGGGGGGGGGGGGGGGGGGGGGGGGGGGGGGGGGGGGGGGGGGGGGGGGGGGGGGGGGGGGGGGGGGGGGGGGGGGGGGGGGGGGGGGGGGGGGGGGGGGGGGGGGGGGGGGGGGGGGGGGGGGGGGGGGGGGGGGGGGGGGGGGGGGGGGGGGGGGGGGGGGGGGGGGGGGGGGGGGGGGGGGGGGGGGGGGGGGGGGGGGGGGGGGGGGGGGGGGGGGGGGGGGGGGGGGGGGGGGGGGGGGGGGGGGGGGGGGGGGGGGGGGGGGGGGGGGGGGGGGGGGGGGGGGGGGGGGGGGGGGGGGGGGGGGGGGGGGGGGGGGGGGGGGGGGGGGGGGGGGGGGGGGGGGGGGGGGGGGGGGGGGGGGGGGGGGGGGGGGGGGGGGGGGGGGGGGGGGGGGGGGGGGGGGGGGGGGGGGGGGGGGGGGGGGGGGGGGGGGGGGGGGGGGGGGGGGGGGGGGGGGGGGGGGGGGGGGGGGGGGGGGGGGGGGGGGGGGGGGGGGGGGGGGGGGGGGGGGGGGGGGGGGGGGGGGGGGGGTAGCATAAGCAAGTAATATGCGAATAGCCTCAAGTCTAGCAACAGGTGCAAAATTTTCATCAAAATCAATTCCTTCAACCTGTGTGTAGCCTTGAGCTACAAGTCGTGCCTTATTCCTCACCACAAGGCCATTTTCATCTTGCTTGTTGCGGTAGATCCACTTTGTGCCAATGATATTGTGTTTGCGAGGATCTGGACGTTTGACCAGTTCCCGGACGTTGTTGAGCTCGAACTAATGTAATTCCTCTTACATAGCTTGAATCCACTCAGGCTCCAGAAATGCTTCATCTACCTTAGTGGGCTCTGTGATAGAGACGAAAGCAAGGTGCCCACAAAAGTTAGACAAATGTGAAGCTTTTGAGTGTGTGAGAGGACCTGGAATGTTGATGTCGCTGATGATTTTCTCAATCTGCACTTCGTTTGCAACGCGAGGATGAGCTGGTTGCCATCGAGGAATTTGATCAGCATTTTCTTCAGCACCATTTTCTTCAGGTGCATCAGCAAGACGTTCTTCACGTTCTGGAATGATTTCTTCAACAGATTCTTCGGTAGGAATGACATCATCAGTAGCCTTGAACTTGATAGTTTCCTCAGGTGATTGTTCATCTAACATAGAAGGTAGGTGCTCTCTTTGCGAGCCATTAGTTTCATCGAACCGCACATCTACAGTTTTAACAACTTTGTGGTGGACGTTGTTGAAGACTCTGTAGGTGTGCGAGTCCTTTCCGTAACCAAGCATAAAACCTTCATGTGCTTTCGGTGCAAATTTAGAATTGTGATGAGGATCTCTAATCCAATATTTAGCACCGAAGACTTTGAAATAACTCACATTGGGTTTCTTGTCAGTGAGGAGTTCATATGCAGTCTTCTTGAAGAATTTGTGAAGATATACCCTGTTGATGATGTGGCACGCAGTATCAATTGCCTCAATCCAGAAACGATGAGGCATCTTGTATTCATCAAGCATAGTGCGAGCCATCTCAACAAGAGTCCTGTTCTTGCGCTCCACGACGCCATTCTGCTGAGGAGTATAAGGAGCAGATAACTCATGAGTAATACCAAGTTCATCAAGATAGTCATCAAGACCAGAATTCTTGAACTCAGTTCCATTGTCACTTCTGATGTGCTTGATCTTCACACCAAAGTTGGTTGAAGCCCTCGAGGAAAATCGTTTAAAGACTTCCTGCACCTCATGTTTGTAAGTGACAATATGTACCCATGTCTAACAAGAGTAATCATCAACAATAACAAAGCCATATAGAGATGCTTCATTTGTAAATGCAGAATAGTGGTTAGGACCAAAGAGATCCATGTGAAGCAATTCGAATGGTCGAGTGGTAGTCATAATAGTCTTCGCTGGATGCTTGGCCTTGGTCATCTTTCCAGCTTCAAAGGCTCCGCACAAGTGATCCTTGAGGAATTTGACATTCTCAATGCCAATGACATGCTTCTTCTTTGCGAGCGTGTGCAAATTCCTCATGCCAGCATGACCAAGTCGTCGATGCCATAGCCAGCCTTCTGAAGCTTTTGCAAGTAGACATACGGCTGGTTGTGGTCCTGTAGAGAAATCAACAATATACAGATCTCCTCTCCTAAAGCCTTCGAAGACTTTGGAATTGTCAGCTTCCATGATCGGAACACAATGATACTTGCCAAAGATAACGACCATATCGAGATCACAAAGCATTGAGACAGACATGAGGTTGTATCCTAAGGACTCGACAAGCATGACTTTGTCCATGTGTCGATCCTTTGAGATCGCAACCTTACCTAGACCCAATACCTGACTTTTGCCTTTGTCAGCGAAGATGATATGCTTCAGATGCGATGGAGATAAGGGAACATCCATCAATAGATTCTTGTCACCAGTCATGTGATTTGTACATCCACTATCGAGGACCCACTCATTGGCTTTGGGTTGATCATCCTTCAGATGAATTAGTGCAGCTTACAAACTCATATACTTCATCAGTGAAGAATATGACATCAATTTCATCAGATCAATAAAATAGATAAAGCAGTATGAGGACGTGAGAAATTAGGATTCATTTCTTCATGATTAGCCTGCGTCCTTTCAGGCATTTTCAGGTCTCCAGCAAATTCTTTAGACATTTAAGCACGTCTGGAGACCTGACCCTACATAAGAGATTAGTTCTTTTTCTTCACCACCCACATCTGGAGGGGTGGCAAAGAGTTCATCATTCTGCGAGCTCTATAAGAGAAAGGTGGCATAGAAACCAGTCCACTTCGTTTCACATAAGAGGAGTTAGGGTAAGCATATGAATAAGCAGAGAAATTCTTCGAGGACTTATGAACATAATGGTTAGAGGAATAATGCTCATATTCATAGCCCTTAAATCTTCCCTGCGAGACAGAAGTGTTAGCACGATGATGTTCATATGAGGACTTTGATCCTCTTGAGGAATTTGATCCACGTGAGGAATTTGGTCCGTATGAGGACTTGGATCCATATGAAGAATTTGGTCCATATGAAGAATTTGATCCGGGGTTCCTATTCTTCACAGGTGGTGTCATGATGACATTCACCTGAAGACTTTCAAGGCACCTTTTGGGAACCCAGATTTTCTTCATAGGGGAACCGTTCCTGCAGTTAGTGCCAACATATCTAGCAAATACTTCACCATTCTGATTTTTGAACAGTTTATAGTTGGGGTCAAATGACTCATCAGAAGAATGAGGAGATTCACATGTAAAGCCAGATAAAGTAGATGGATCTACTGGAGGTCCCTTTGCAGCAACCCATGAGGTTTTGGGATACTGCTCAGGCTTCCAGTATGTCCCATCAGCGTTAAGTTTCCTCTCAAAGGCAATACCCTCTTTCCTAGGGTTCCTGTTGAGGATCTGCTTTTTAAGCACATCACAAAGACCCTGATACCCTTTGAGGCTTTTGTACATGCCTGTCATGTACAATTCCTTCAGCCCTGCATCATCAGTGATACTAGCATTATCCTCAGATGAGGAATTAGTTATAGCAGAGACAGGTGAAGAATTTGTAACATTGGAAGCATTTGAACATTCAGGTGAAGAATTAGCAGATTCACGTTCAATGCACTTGGGGGGGGGGGGGGGGGGGGGGGGGGGGGGGGGGGGGGGGGGGGGGGGGGGGGGGGGGGGGGGGGGGGGGGGGGGGGGGGGGGGGGGGGGGGGGGGGGGGGGGGGGGGGGGGGGGGGGGGGGGGGGGGGGGGGGGGGGGGGGGGGGGGGGGGGGGGGGGGGGGGGGGGGGGGGGGGGGGGGGGGGGGGGGGGGGGGGGGGGGGGGGGGGGGGGGGGGGGGGGGGGGGGGGGGGGGGGGGGGGGGGGGGGGGGGGGGGGGGGGGGGGGGGGGGGGGGGGGGGGGGGGGGGGGGGGGGGGGGGGGGGGGGGGGGGGGGGGGGGGGGGGGGGGGGGGGGGGGGGGGGGGGGGGGGGGGGGGGGGGGGGGGGGGGGGGGGGGGGGGGGGGGGGGGGGGGGGGGGGGGGGGGGGGGGGGGGGGGGGGGGGGGGGGGGGGGGGGGGGGGGGGGGGGGGGGGGGGGGGGGGGGGGGGGGGGGGGGGGGGGGGGGGGGGGGGGGGGGGGGGGGGGGGGGGGGGGGGGGGGGGGGGGGGGGGGGGGGGGGGGGGGGGGGGGGGGGGGGGGGGGGGGGGGGGGGGGGGGGGGGGGGGGGGGGGGGGGGGGGGGGGGGGGGGGGGGGGGGGGGGGGGGGGGGGGGGGGGGGGGGGGGGGGGGGGGGGGGGGGGGGGGGGGGGGGGGGGGGGGGGGGGGGGGGGGGGGGGGGGGGGGGGGGGGGGGGGGGGGGGGGGGGGGGGGGGGGGGGGGGGGGGGGGGGGGGGGGGGGGGGGGGGGGGGGGGGGGGGGGGGGGGGGGGGGGGGGGGGGGGGGGGGGGGGGGGGGGGGGGGGGGGGGGGGGGGGGGGGGGGGGGGGGGGGGGGGGGGGGGGGGGGGGGGGGGGGGGGGGGGGGGGGGGGGGGGGGGGGGGGGGGGGGGGGGGGGGGGGGGGGGGGGGGGGGGGGGGGGGGGGGGGGGGGGGGGGGGGGGGGGGGGGGGGGGGGGGGGGGGGGGGGGGGGGGGGGGGGGGGGGGGGGGGGGGGGGGGGGGGGGGGGGGGGGGGGGGGGGGGGGGGGGGGGGGGGGGGGGGGGGGGGGGGGGGGGGGGGGGGGGGGGGGGGGGGGGGGGGGGGGGGGGGGGGGGGGGGGGGGGGGGGGGGGGGGGGGGGGGGGGGGGGGGGGGGGGGGGGGGGGGGGGGGGGGGGGGGGGGGGGGGGGGGGGGGGGGGGGGGGGGGGGGGGGGGGGGGGGGGGGGGGGGGGGGGGGGGGGGGGGGGGGGGGGGGGGGGGGGGGGGGGGGGGGGGGGGGGGGGGGGGGGGGGGGGGGGGGGGGGGGGGGGGGGGGGGGGGGGGGGGGGGGGGGGGGGGGGGGGGGGGGGGGGGGGGGGGGGGGGGGGGGGGGGGGGGGGGGGGGGGGGGGGGGGGGGGGGGGGGGGGGGGGGGGGGGGGGGGGGGGGGGGGGGGGGGGGGGGGGGGGGGGGGGGGGGGGGGGGGGGGGGGGGGGGGGGGGGGGGGGGGGGGGGGGGGGGGGGGGGGGGGGGGGGGGGGGGGGGGGGGGGGGGGGGGGGGGGGGGGGGGGGGGGGGGGGGGGGGGGGGGGGGGGGGGGGGGGGGGGGGGGGGGGGGGGGGGGGGGGGGGGGGGGGGGGGGGGGGGGGGGGGGGGGGGGGGGGGGGGGGGGGGGGGGGGGGGGGGGGGGGGGGGGGGGGGGGGGGGGGGGGGGGGGGGGGGGGGGGGGGGGGGGGGGGGGGGGGGGGGGGGGGGGGGGGGGGGGGGGGGGGGGGGGGGGGGGGGGGGGGGGGGGGGGGGGGGGGGGGGGGGGGGGGGGGGGGGGGGGGGGGGGGGGGGGGGGGGGGGGGGGGGGGGGGGGGGGGGGGGGGGGGGGGGGGGGGGGGGGGGGGGGGGGGGGGGGGGGGGGGGGGGGGGGGGGGGGGGGGGGGGGGGGGGGGGGGGGGGGGGGGGGGGGGGGGGGGGGGGGGGGGGGGGGGGGGGGGGGGGGGGGGGGGGGGGGGGGGGGGGGGGGGGGGGGGGGGGGGGGGGGGGGGGGGGGGGGGGGGGGGGGGGGGGGGGGGGGGGGGGGGGGGGGGGGGGGGGGGGGGGGGGGGGGGGGGGGGGGGGGGGGGGGGGGGGGGGGGGGGGGGGGGGGGGGGGGGGGGGGGGGGGGGGGGGGGGGGGGGGGGGGGGGGGGGGGGGGGGGGGGGGGGGGGGGGGGGGGGGGGGGGGGGGGGGGGGGGGGGGGGGGGGGGGGGGGGGGGGGGGGGGGGGGGGGGGGGGGGGGGGGGGGGGGGGGGGGGGGGGGGGGGGGGGGGGGGGGGGGGGGGGGGGGGGGGGGGGGGGGGGGGGGGGGGGG
Organism: Thinopyrum obtusiflorum; assembly: GCA_036873465.1. Taxonomy (NCBI): domain Eukaryota; kingdom Viridiplantae; phylum Streptophyta; class Magnoliopsida; order Poales; family Poaceae; genus Thinopyrum; species Thinopyrum obtusiflorum. The sequence continues at coordinate 11,316 of JAAAWM010008663.1, forward strand.
GGGGGGGGGGGGGGGGGGGGGGGGGGGGGGGGGGGGGGGGGGGGGGGGGGGGGGGGGGGGGGGGGGGGGGGGGGGGGGGGGGGGGGGGGGGGGGGGGGGGGGGGGGGGGGGGGGGGGGGGGGGGGGGGGGGGGGGGGGGGGGGGGGGGGGGGGGGGGGGGGGGGGGGGGGGGGGGGGGGGGGGGGGGGGGGGGGGGGGGGGGGGGGGGGGGGGGGGGGGGGGGGGGGGGGGGGGGGGGGGGGGGGGGGTTTTGGGACAGCTGGCGCGTAGCACAGCAACGGTCGGAAATTTGAGGTTCAAAATCCTTAGGGCTATCATGTTCCTCACTGTGTAGGCAATCCGCACTGGCAAATTCCTAACTCCTCAGTAAGAACAAATTCCTCAGAGACCAGAAAAACTTCGTCTCTGTCACTGAAGAATAAGACTGAACTGTATGAGATTTCCAATGGCTTCACTCGAAGGGATTGGTAGGTGTAGGATTTTGAGTTGAGCATCACATGGAAATTTTTCCTTAATATTTCCTCGACCCCCTTTAACAGTACGGTGTTTCCTATGACTCAAGAAAGAGAAAATGAAACTACGAAAACAAAAGTCTTCACGCTTCATGTTCCTCGAATGAATACCAAGTCTTCAAGGTCACACCAATTTCTTCACTTTCAAAGTCTTCAGAAAGTCTTCAGAAATCCAAAGTCTTCAGTCGAAGAACTTCATTTTTAGGGGTCGACTTTCTCTGTAAATATCAAAACCCCTCATAGACTTATAGACCTGTGTACAGTCATAAACACATTAGTCCCTTAACCTATAAGTCTTCAATACACCAAAATCACTAAGGGGCACTAGATGCACTTACAACGACATCACTCACACTCTCCTCTTCCAGGCTTACATGCCTCCCGCCTACTAGGCCGAGGCCCTCGCCGTCGCGACCTTCTTACTTAACCGCCGTCCCAGCCAATCCTTACACTTCCGTATCCCATATACACTTCTCTACCAACAAAAACCCTCCTTTTCCGACCTCCATGTCTTCGGATGCTTGTGCTATCCAAACCAGTCTGCCACGGCGCCCCATAAACTCGCACCGCGCTCCACCGCGTGCGTGTTCCTTGGTTACCCTACCTCCCATCGCGGCTATAGATGCCTCGACTTATCTTCACGCCGCGTCATCATCTCCCGCCACGTCATTTTTGACGAACACACCTTTCCCTTTGCCACAAATCGCACCGATCAATCTCCGCACGACCTAGACTTCCTGTTAGACCTGGCTGAAGGAAATATGCCCTAGAGGCAATAAAATTGTTATTTATATTTCCTTATATCATGATAAATGTTTATTATTCATGCTAGAATTGTATTCACCGAAAACTTAGTACATGTGTGAATACATAGACAAACAGAGTGTCACTAGTATGCCTCTACTTGACTAGCTCGTTGAATCAAAGATGGTTAAGTTTCCTAGCCATAGACATGAGTTGTCATTTGATTAATGGGATCACATCATTAGAGAATGATGTGATTGACTTGACCCATTCCGTTAGCATAGCACTTGATCGTTTAGTATGTTGCTATTGCTTTCTTCATGACTTATACATGGGGGGGGGGGGGGGGGGGGGGGGGGGGGGGGGGGGGGGGGGGGGGGGGGGGGGGGGGGGGGGGGGGGGGGGGGGGGGGGGGGGGGGGGGGGGGGGGGGGGGGGGGGGGGGGGGGGGGGGGGGGGGGGGGGGGGGGGGGGGGGGGGGGGGGGGGGGGGGGGGGGGGGGGGGGGGGGGGGGGGGGGGGGGGGGGGGGGGGGGGGGGGGGGGGGGGGGGGGGGGGGGGGGGGGGGGGGGGGGGGGGGGGGGGGGGGGGGGGGGGGGGGGGGGGGGGGGGGGGGGGGGGGGGGGGGGGGGGGGGGGGGGGGGGGGGGGGGGGGGGGGGGGGGGGGGGGGGGGGGGGGGGGGGGGGGGGGGGGGGGGGGGGGGGGGGGGGGGGGGGGGGGGGGGGGGGGGGGGGGGGGGGGGGGGGGGGGGGGGGGGGGGGGGGGGGGGGGGGGGGGGGGGGGGGGGGGGGGGGGGGGGGGGGGGGGGGGGGGGGGGGGGGGGGGGGGGGGGGGGGGGGGGGGGGGGGGGGGGGGGGGGGGGGGGGGGGGGGGGGGGGGGGGGGGGGGGGGGGGGGGGGGGGGGGGGGGGGGGGGGGGGGGGGGGGGGGGGGGGGGGGGGGGGGGGGGGGGGGGGGGGGGGGGGGGGGGGGGGGGGGGGGGGGGGGGGGGGGGGGGGGGGGGGGGGGGGGGGGGGGGGGGGGGGGGGGGGGGGGGGGGGGGGGGGGGGGGGGGGGGGGGGGGGGGGGGGGGGGGGGGGGGGGGGGGGGGGGGGGGGGGGGGGGGGGGGGGGGGGGGGGGGGGGGGGGGGGGGGGGGGGGGGGGGGGGGGGGGGGGGGGGGGGGGGGGGGGGGGGGGGGGGGGGGGGGGGGGGGGGGGGGGGGGGGGGGGGGGGGGGGGGGGGGGGGGGGGGGGGGGGGGGGGGGGGGGGGGGGGGGGGGGGGGGGGGGGGGGGGGGGGGGGGGGGGGGGGGGGGGGGGGGGGGGGGGGGGGGGGGGGGGGGGGGGGGGGGGGGGGGGGGGGGGGGGGGGGGGGGGGGGGGGGGGGGGGGGGGGGGGGGGGGGGGGGGGGGGGGGGGGGGGGGGGGGGGGGGGGGGGGGGGGGGGGGGGGGGGGGGGGGGGGGGGGGGGGGGGGGGGGGGGGGGGGGGGGGGGGGGGGGGGGGGGGGGGGGGGGGGGGGGGGGGGGGGGGGGGGGGGGGGGGGGGGGGGGGGGGGGGGGGGGGGGGGGGGGGGGGGGGGGGGGGGGGGGGGGGGGGGGGGGGGGGGGGGGGGGGGGGGGGGGGGGGGGGGGGGGGGGGGGGGGGGGGGGGGGGGGGGGGGGGGGGGGGGGGGGGGGGGGGGGGGGGGGGGGGGGGGGGGGGGGGGGGGGGGGGGGGGGGGGGGGGGGGGGGGGGGGGGGGGGGGGGGGGGGGGGGGGGGGGGGGGGGGGGGGGGGGGGGGGGGGGGGGGGGGGGGGGGGGGGGGGGGGGGGGGGGGGGGGGGGGGGGGGGGGGGGGGGGGGGGGGGGGGGGGGGGGGGGGGGGGGGGGGGGGGGGGGGGGGGGGGGGGGGGGGGGGGGGGGGGGGGGGGGGGGGGGGGGGGGGGGGGGGGGGGGGGGGGGGGGGGGGGGGGGGGGGGGGGGGGGGGGGGGGGGGGGGGGGGGGGGGGGGGGGGGGGGGGGGGGGGGGGGGGGGGGGGGGGGGGGGGGGGGGGGGGGGGGGGGGGGGGGGGGGGGGGGGGGGGGGGGGGGGGGGGGGGGGGGGGGGGGGGGGGGGGGGGGGGGGGGGGGGGGGGGGGTATGGCAGATCACGTGCCCTGAAGGCCAAGGCTGTCTCTGAATCTGAAGGTGAAGATTCTGGTAGTAGCCTTGGTGATCCTGAAGAATTGAGCCAGGAGCTAGCACTGCTCATGAAGAAATTCCAGAAGTTTTCAAGACGTGGTCGCTTTGGAAAATCCTCAAGGAGCAATGATTCCTCATCCAGTGACTACAAGAAGAGGCTATGCCACAAATGCAAGAAACCTGGTCACTACATTCAAGATTGTCCTCAGTGGGAAAAGGAATCAAAGAAGAAGAAATACAAGGATTACAGTTCTGACTCAAAGAAGAAGAAGAAATCTTCAAAGTCTTCATCATCAAAATCCTCGAAGTCTTCATCTCACAAGAAGAGCAGCTCTAAGAAGGCTCGGGCATTCATTGGCAAGGAAATGGACTCTGAGGCTGAATCTGAGGAACATGAGGAAGAGGAGGCATCTAAGGAGTCCGAGTCAGGTGTGGCGAGCCTAGCTCTCGCCACTGCATTCGTCAGCAAGTCCATCTTCAACTCTGAAGAAAATGGCTTCACCAACAAGGCTGATGAAGGCAATGATGACTACGCTCCCACCTATTGCTTCATGGCAAAGGGTGCCAAGGTACTCAAATATACCTCCTCTGAATCTAGTGAAGATGAATCTGATGAAAACCTAAAGCCCAGTTATTCTAAACTTGCTAAGATTGCTGTGAAACAACAAAAGGCTTTTGAAAAGGTTCAAAACATGCTAGACAAAAGTGATGATATGTTGGGTGAAGAAATGGATCGCACTAAAACCTTGACTGGAAATCTTCAGAGACTTCAGACTAGGTTTGACAACCTTCAAGGTCATCATAACACTCTCTTATCTGATCATGAGAAGCTTTCTTATGAATTTCTTCAAAGAAAGCAAGATCTTGAAAAGCTAAGAGTGAGTTATGAAGATCTTCAGAAGGAGCGCGATTCTTTACTTGCTCAACAAATCAGCGCTACTCAGGAAGAATTTGTTCCTCCATGTTTGAAGTGCATTGAACGTGAATCTGCTAATTCTTCACCTGAATGTTCAAATGCTTCTAGTGTTACAAATTCTTCAACTGTCTCTGCTATC
>JAAAWM010008664.1:0-15764 GCA_036873465.1 Thinopyrum obtusiflorum
TTGATGACCCACAAGTATATGGGATCAATTGTAGCCTTTTCGATAAGTAAGAGAGTCGAACCCAACGAGGAGCAGAAGGAAATGACAAGCGGTTTTCAGCAAGGTAATGTCTGCAAGTGCTGAAATTGTAAGTAACAGAGTAGTTTGATAGTAAGGTAATTTGTAACGAGCAAGTAGCAATAGTAGTAACAAAAGTGCAGCAAGGTATCCCAATCCTTTTGAGGCAAAGGACAGGCCAAAATGGTCTCTTATGATAAGCAAAGTGTTCTTGAGGGTACATGGGAATTTCGTCTAGTCACTTTCATCATGTTGGTTCGATTAGTGTTCACTACTTTGATAATTTGATATGTGGGTGGACCGATGCTTAGGTGCTGTTCTTACTTGAACAAACCTCCTACTCATGATTAACCCCCTCGCAAGCATCCGCAACTATGAGAAAAGTATTAAGAATAAATTCTAACCATATCATTAAACTTTTGGATCCAATCGGTCCCTTACGGAATAGCGCATAAACTAGGGTTTAAGCTTCTGTCACTCTCGCAACCAATCACCTAATAACTACTCCACAATGCATTCCCTTAGGCCCAAATATGGTAAAGTGTCATGTAGTTGATGTTCACATGACACCACAAAGGGAATCACAACATACATATCATCAAAATATCGAACACATATCAAGTTCAGATGATTACTTGCAACATGATTTCTCCCGTGACCTCAAGAACAAAAGTAACTACTCACAGATGATAATCAAGCTCAAGATCAGAGGGGTATTAAATAGCATAATGGATCTGAACATATAATCTTGGGGGGGGGGGGGGGGGGGGGGGGGGGGGGGGGGGGGGGGGGGGGGGGGGGGGGGGGGGGGGGGGGGGGGGGGGGGGGGGGGGGGGGGGGGGGGGGGGGGGGGGGGGGGGGGGGGGGGGGGGGGGGGGGGGGGGGGGGGGGGGGGGGGGGGGGGGGGGGGGGGGGGGGGGGGGGGGGGGGGGGGGGGGGGGGGGGGGGGGGGGGGGGGGGGGGGGGGGGGGGGGGGGGGGGGGGGGGGGGGGGGGGGGGGGGGGGGGGGGGGGGGGGGGGGGGGGGGGGGGGGGGGGGGGGGGGGGGGGGGGGGGGGGGGGGGGGGGGGGGGGGGGGGGGGGGGGGGGGGGGGGGGGGGGGGGGGGGGGGGGGGGGGGGGGGGGGGGGGGGGGGGGGGGGGGGGGGGGGGGGGGGGGGGGGGGGGGGGGGGGGGGGGGGGGGGGGGGGGGGGGGGGGGGGGGGGGGGGGGGGGGGGGGGGGGGGGGGGGGGGGGGGGGGGGGGGGGGGGGGGGGGGGGGGGGGGGGGGGGGGGGGGGGGGGGGGGGGGGGGGATCACATACGGATGTATATAGATACATTTTAGAGTGTAGATTCACTCATTTTTTCCCGTATGTAGTCCATGGAGGAATCTCTACAAAGGCTTATATTTAGGTAAGGAGAGAGTACTTACAAAAGAAGAACAGAAGAGGAGCATGCTAAAGAAGAGCAAGCAGATTTTGGATAATAAAATGTTGGTTGGCCACACATGATGAACCAGAGTGCATAAAGAATGCAACTCCCTGTTGTCCCTCGATATGTGGCGCATGTGCTTTTCGAAAGTAAAGTAGGAACATTAGCTGACTAATTAAACAGTATCCGTTTTAGTACATGTCAACATCATATCAGATTCGTATTTGAGCAACTAAGTTTGGACTTATGAGTGGCATGTTGTTTAGCTTGATGGGTTGAGGAGCAGTGCTTGCAGGTACGTCTCGAAGCACCTACGATAATAGTACTGAATATATGGGCATGTCTACATGCAAGTCGCCTGACTTTCGTCATTTGGGTTAGTCGACCATTTCAGGCGATTGGATGAAGATCCTATGTCTCCTAACCGTTCTTCTTCTTCGCCTCTTATTCTTCCCCTAAAGACCACCGCACGGGCCGCCGGCCAAACCATCGACCCCCGCCCTCCACACCATAGCCCGATGACAGCCCCCCACAACCACTGTCCCCACCCAAAACCCTAAGATAGATAATGGGGCAGCCCTCCGGCGAGCCCCTTCCTTCCCTCCGACGAACTCCCAAAAACGGACTGGCCCCAATTTGAAATTCAGTCGACTGTCATTTAAGCTAATGTGGAATATAAAAAGGGAAAACCATAAGCATTGCGAGTATAGTGGTGCGCGTGCCATGGCGGATCTGAATTTGCAAATCAGACAAAGGCAACTTCGCAACCAATGTTTAGTTTCAACTAACAAGTAAGATTATAAGTGATGGACAAGAAATCACAGTAAAGCAGTGGCCATCTATTTTCTTGCTGAGATAAATAACTTCAGCAGATACGAAAGAGTACCGCCTCTGGTGTGGCACCATGTAAGCATCTGCTGAGGCATTGAGGGTGCTGCGGTAGCGATGGCTGTCAGTAGTGTGGAAGCAGATCTAGGAGGGCAGACGGTGGTGGCGAGAGAAATATCCTGGCGCGGTGGACGAGACGGTCGTACGAGCGGCCTCAACAAGGTGGACGACGGCGCGGATGAAGCGACAGGACGCGATGCAAGGATCCTGGTCCGAAGCCGTGGATGAGAGAGGTCGATCTCTTATAATGGACGATAGTGTCGGGGTATCAGCTCCGGCATGGTAGAGGAGGACGGCGGTGGATGGGGTGGCGGACGGAGGAGACTGCGGTGGAGAGGGTGTTTTGGCGCCCACGGAGTACGAATGGGGAAATGGAGGGAGAGAGGAAGGGGAACCATGTCTTCAGGGCACGCTTGTCTCAAATGCGAGGAAATTTACAAACTTAGCCCCCGTTTAAAATTTCCTACATCACAGCAATATTAGTCGGTTGGGGATAGAACGGTAATCTCACATACACCGAATATTTGCCGACGGAGATTCCGGCTGACGAGAGTTTGTTTTGGCGCCCACCGTGTATGAATCGGGGAGGGAGGTGAGAGGCGATTTCGGCCGAGGAGAAACTGTGTTTTAGCGCCCACCGTGTATGAATCCGGGGAGGTGAGAGGTGGAGGCGGTTATGTCATGTTTGAGTGAAATTACAAGCCTACCCCTATCAAAACCTATAGAAATCGAGCCGATAGGCTTTGCGTGTCAGGGATAGGCAGTAATTTCTATCTTGCAGATTTTGGTTTCGGGTGGTTACTGCGAGTTTCCCCGCTTTGTTCAAATTTTTGCAGAGAAAGAGTGCACGTTTACCGTGCCAACTCAATTCGAATCTAGTTTGTATTTATTTTTTCGGGCAGGGTCCATTTTGTATTCGAATACAAATCTATATACATCATTTTTTATATATACTTTTGAAAGAACAACACCTTTTATACATAAATATGGTTTACAAATGGCATGATCTCAGATTCATAAGGCTGGATCCATCTTAATTTAGATTTTTCAAATATTTGAAACCACTTTATGTTGAAATCCATCATGTTTTCCTACTGTTTTTTTATAATGTTTTTATCTATAATAATGCTTTTTGGAGTAATTCTAATGCCTTTTCTCTCATAATATGCAAGGTACACACAAAGAGGGAGAATTCCGGCAGCTAGAAATCTGGACCTGAAAAAGCTACATCAGGCTACCTATTCTGCACAACTCCAAATGAGCTGAAACTTTACGAGGATTTTTTATGGAATAAATAAGAAATATTGGAGCCAATAAGTACCAAAGGGGGCCCATCAGGTGGGCACAACTCAAGCCGGCAATCTGACCCATGGGTTTGTGCGCCCATGGGCACCCGACCCGAATGGGTAGGGTATGGATTGTCGACTTTGCCCATGGGTCTTACCCATGGGTAACCCGATTAGTCATGGGTAGGGTATGGGTATAGGTTTATGCCCATGGGTCACCCGATTAATATAAACAATTAAATAAATAAATTATTATGCATTATATTTGACCTTTGTAATATGAGTATATAGTAGTAACATGTAACGAACATCGCTGGTAGCAGTCACACACAAGAAAAGGGGCACACACACAACTAATTGGTCCATACGAACAGAACCATCAGCCAATCCATTTAGGCCATTCCCACGTATGGTAAGGCCCAAATATGGGTTCAGCTATTGGCCCAGGCAAAATCATTAGTTGCAGGCAGCAGCACAACACACGGTGCATTTGGCCCATAGAGCTAAAAGCCTGCGCAACGTAACACATCTACTACAAATAAACGAAGGACTAAATCCTTTAGTACCACCTTGCCTATTCGACGGCATGAGAGGGAAGCTTTGCCTATAAAACAAAAGGTGCTGATTTGTCATCCCCTGGTACTGAGTTCGCTCCTAGCTACATTCAAAATAAAATTTATAACGACCAAAAAAATTAATAAAAATAGTTTAATAGCGCTAGACCCGATGGGTTCGGGTTGCCCGATGGGTACGGTCGTGGGTTTAATTCTAGACCCATGGGTAGGGTCGTTGGTTTATATAGGACCCAATTATTAAACGGGCATGGGTTTGGTAAAGGTCAACCCGACCAAACCCGACCCGATTGCCAGGTTGAGGCACAACCCACCTGGGCGCGCCAGGGAGCCCAGGCGCGCCCTGGTGGGTTATGCTCACCTCGGCCCACCTCTAGTGCCCATCTTCTGGTATATAAGTCATATTGACCTAGAAAAAATCAGGAGGGGACTTTCGAGATGAAGCGCTACCGTCTCGAGGTGGAACTTGGGCAGGAGCACTTTTGCCCTCCGGCGGAGCGATTCTGCCGGGGGAACTTCCCTCTCTGAGGGGGAAATCATCGTCATCATCATCACCAACAACTCTCCCATCTTGGGGAGGGCAATCTCCATCAACATCTTCAATAGAACCATCTCCTCTCAAACCCTAGTTCATCTCTTGTGTTCAATCGTGGTACCGGAACTATAGATTGGTGCTTGTGGGTGACTAGTAGTGTTGATTACATCTTGTAGTTGATTACCATATGGTTTGGGGGGGGGGGGGGGGGGGGGGGGGGGGGGGGGGGGGGGGGGGGGGGGGGGGGGGGGGGGGGGGGGGGGGGGGGGGGGGGGGGGGGGGGGGGGGGGGGGGGGGGGGGGGGGGGGGGGGGGGGGGGGGGGGGGGGGGGGGGGGGGGGGGGGGGGGGGGGGGGGGGGGGGGGGGGGGGGGGGGGGGGGGGGGGGGGGGGGGGGGGGGGGGGGGGGGGGGGGGGGGGGGGGGGGGGGGGGGGGGGGGGGGGGGGGGGGGGGGGGGGGGGGGGGGGGGGGGGGGGGGGGGGGGGGGGGGGGGGGGGGGGGGGGGGGGGGGGGGGGGGGGGGGGGGGGGGGGGGGGGGGGGGGGGGGGGGGGGGGGGGGGGGGGGGGGGGGGGGGGGGGGGGGGGGGGGGGGGGGGGGGGGGGGGGGGGGGGGGGGGGGGGGGGGGGGGGGGGGGGGGGGGGGGGGGGGGGGGGGGGGGGGGGGGGGGGGGGGGGGGGGGGGGGGGGGGGGGGGGGGGGGGGGGGGGGGGGGGGGGGGGGGGGGGGGGGGGGGGGGGGGGGGGGGGGGGGGGGGGGGGGGGGGGGGGGGGGGGGGGGGGGGGGGGGGGGGGGGGGGGGGGGGGGGGGGGGGGGGGGGGGGGGGGGGGGGGGGGGGGGGGGGGGGGGGGGGGGGGGGGGGGGGGGGGGGGGGGGGGGGGGGGGGGGGGGGGGGGGGGGGGGGGGGGGGGGGGGGGGGGGGGGGGGGGGGGGGGGGGGGGGGGGGGGGGGGGGGGGGGGGGGGGGGGGGGGGGGGGGGGGGGGGGGGGGGGGGGGGGGGGGGGGGGGGGGGGGGGGGGGGGGGGGGGGGGGGGGGGGGGGGGGGGGGGGGGGGGGGGGGGGGGGGGGGGGGGGGGGGGGGGGGGGGGGGGGGGGGGGGGGGGGGGGGGGGGGGGGGGGGGGGGGGGGGGGGGGGGGGGGGGGGGGGGGGGGGGGGGGGGGGGGGGGGGGGGGGGGGGGGGGGGGGGGGGGGGGGGGGGGGGGGGGGGGGGGGGGGGGGGGGGGGGGGGGGGGGGGGGGGGGGGGGGGGGGGGGGGGGGGGGGGGGGGGGGGGGGGGGGGGGGGGGGGGGGGGGGGGGGGGGGGGGGGGGGGGGGGGGGGGGGGGGGGGGGGGGGGGGGGGGGGGGGGGGGGGGGGGGGGGGGGGGGGGGGGGGGGGGGGGGGGGGGGGGGGGGGGGGGGGGGGGGGGGGGGGGGGGGGGGGGGGGGGGGGGGGGGGGGGGGGGGGGGGGGGGGGGGGGGGGGGGGGGGGGGGGGGGGGGGGGGGGGGGGGGGGGGGGGGGGGGGGGGGGGGTATAAAGGGTGTTGTGCTTTTGAAAGTATATATAAAAAATGATGTATATAGATTTGTATTCGAATACAAAATGGATCCTGCCCAAAAAAAAATACAAACTGGATTCGAATTGAGTTGGCACGGTAAACGTGCACTCTTTCTCTTCAAAAATTTGAACGAAGCGGGGAAAGTCGCAGTAACCGCCCGAAACCAAAATCTACGAGATGGAAATTACTGCCTATCCCTGACACGCAAAGCCTATCGGCTCGATTTCTATAGGTTTTGATAGGGGTAGGCTTGTAATTTTACTCAAACGTGACATAACCGCCTCCGCCTCTCACCTCCCCGGATTCATACACGGTGGGCATCAAAACACAGTTTCTCCTCGGCCGAAATCACCTCTGACCTCCCTCCCCGATTCATACACGGTGGGCGCCAAAACAAAATCTCGTCGGTCGAAACCTCCGTTGGCAAATATTTGGTGTATGCGAGATTACAGTCCTATCCCCAACCGACTAATATTGCTGTGATGTAGGAAATTTTAAACGGGGGCTAAGTTTGTAAATTTCCTCGCATTTGAGATAAGCGCGCCCTGAAGACATGGTTCCCCCCTTCCTCTCTCCCTCCATTTCCCCATTCGTACTCCGTGGGCGCCAAAACACCCTCTCCACCCCAGCCTCCTCCGTCCGCCACCCCATCCACCGCCGTCCTCCTCCACCATGCTGGAGCTGATACCCCGACGCCGTCGTCCATTACAAGAGATCGACCTCTCTCATCCACGACTTCGGACCAGGATCCTTGCATCCCGTCCTCTCGCTTCATCCCCGCCGTCGTCCACCTTGCCGGCGTTGCTCCTACAACTGTCTCGTCCACCGCGCCAGGATATTTCCCCCGCCACCACCGTCTACCCTCCTAGATCTGCTTCCACATCGCCGACAGCCATCGCTACCGCAGCACCGTCAAATTCTCAGCAGATGCATACACGGCGCCGCACCAGAGGCGGTACTCTTTCGTATCTGCTCAACTTATTTATCGCAGCAAGAAAATAGATCGCCACTGCTTTACTGTGATTTATTGTCCATCACTTATGATCTTACTTGTTAGTTGAAAGTAAACATTGGTTGCGAAGTTGCCTTTGTCCGTTTTGCACCTTCAGATCCACCATGGCACGCTCAACACTATACTCGCAATGCTTATGGTTTTTCCCTTTTATATTCCACACTAGTTAAATGGCAGTAGACTAAATTTCAAAATTGGGTCAGTCAATTTTTGAGAGCTTGGCGGAGTTCGCCGGAGGGAAGGAAGGGGCTCGGGTGGGGACGGTGGTTGTGGGGGGCGGTGGTGGGGCCTCACCGGGGGGGGGGGGGGGGGGGGGGGGGGGGGGGGGGGGGGGGGGGGGGGGGGGGGGGGGGGGGGGGGGGGGGGGGGGGGGGGGGGGGGGGGGGGGGGGGGGGGGGGGGGGGGGGGGGGGGGGGGGGGGGGGGGGGGGGGGGGGGGGGGGGGGGGGGGGGGGGGGGGGGGGGGGGGGGGGGGGGGGGGGGGGACTGAAGGCGCAATACTGTTACTATCAGTCTAACTCTCAAAGGTGACACATACAATGGAATACGAAGAGTTGAAAGCGTCGATGACAATCGACATGAAGACCAACACGAAGAGTTGAAAGCGTCCATGACAAGCGACCGAATAGACCTGTACACTGCAAATGTCCCTGCTCATCTTCACTACAAAGAACATACTGTACAACTATTATACTCCCTCTGTTCCTAAATACAAGTCTTTGTAGAGATTCCACTATGGATCACATACAGATGTATATAGATACATTTTAGTGTGTAGATTCACTCATTTTGCTCCGTATGTAGTCCATGGAGGAATCTCTACAAAGACTTATATTTAGGTACGGAGAGAGTACTTACAAAAGAAGAACATAAGAGGAGCATGCTAAAGAAGAGCAAGCGGATTATGGATAATAAAATGTTGGTTGGCCACACATTATGAACCAGAGCGCATTAAGAACGCAACTCCCTGCTGTCCCTCGATATGTGGCGCATGTGCTTTTCGAAAGTAAAGTAGGAACATTAGCTGACCAATTAAATATTCTCTGTTTTAGTACATGTCAGCATCATATCAGATTGGTATTTGAGCAACTAAGTTTGGATTGGAATTATGAGTGGCATGTTGTTTAGCTTGATGGGTTGAGAAGCACTGCTTGCACGTACGTCTCGAAGCACCTACGATAATGGTACTGAATATATGGGAATGTCTACATGCAAGTCGTCTGACTTTCCTCATTTGGGTCAGTCGACCATTTCAGGCGGTTGGATGAAGATCCTACGTCTCCTAACCCTTCTTCTTCCTCGCCTCTTATTCTTCCCCTAAAGACCACCGCACGGGTCTCCGGGCGAACCACCGGCCCCCGCCCTCCCCTGAACCACCCACCACCTCCGGTCTTCCGCCGCCCCCAGCCATCCCTCTAGCTGACCCCACCCCCCACCCGCGTCGAGTTTTGCCTCCGGCGAGGCCCCACCATAGCCTGATGACAGCCCCCCACAACCACGGTCCCCACCCGAAACCCTAAGATAGATAATGGGGCAGCCCTCCGACGATCCCCTTCCTTCCCTCCGGCGAACTCCCAAAAATGGACTGACCCCAATTTGAAATTCAGTCGACTGTCATTTAAGCTAATGTAGAATATAAAAGGGGAAAACCATAAGCATTGCGAGTATAGTGGTGCGCGTGCCATGGCGGATCTGAAGGTGCAAACCGGACAAAGGCAACTTCGCAACCAATGTTTGGTTTCAACTAACAAGTAAGATTCTAAGTGATGGACAAGAAATCACAGTAAAGCAGTGGCGATCTATTTTCTTGCTATGATAAATAACTTGAGCAGATACGAAAGAGTACCGCCTCTGGTGTGGCGCCGTGTAAGCATCTGCTGAGGTGTTGAGGGTGCTGCGGTAGCGATGGCTGTCGGCGGTGTGAAAGCAGATCTAGGAGGGCAGACAATGGCGGTAAGGTAAATATCCTAGTGCGGTGGACGAGACGATCATACGAGCAGCCTCGGCAAGGTGGACGATGACGCGGATGAAGAGAGAGGATGCGATGCAAGGATCCTGGTCCGAAGCCATGGATGAGAGAGGTCGATATCTTGTAATGGACGATGGCGTCGGGGTATCAGCTCTGGCATGGTGGAGGAGGACGGCGGTGGATGGGGTGGCGGGCGGAGGAGACTGCGGTGGAGAGGGTGTTTTGGCGCCCACGTAGTACGACTGGGGAAATGGAGGGAGAGAGGAAGGGGGGAACCATGTCTTCAGGGCGCGCTTGGGGGGGGGGGGGGGGGGGGGGGGGGGGGGGGGGGGGGGGGGGGGGGGGGGGGGGGGGGGGGGGGGGGGGGGGGGGGGGGGGGGGGGGGGGGGGGGGGGGGGGGGGGGGGGGGGGGGGGGGGGGGGGGGGGGGGGGGGGGGGGGGGGGGGGGGGGGGGGGGGGGGGGGGGGGGGGGGGGGGGGGGGGGGGGGGGGGGGGGGGGGGGGGGGGGGGGGGGGGGGGGGGGGGGGGGGGGGGGGGGGGGGGGGGGGGGGGGGGGGGGGGGGGGGGGGGGGGGGGGGGGGGGGGGGGGGGGGGGGGGGGGGGGGGGGGGGGGGGGGGGGGGGGGGGGGGGGGGGGGGGGGGGGGGGGGGGGGGGGGGGGGGGGGGGGGGGGGGGGGGGGGGGGGGGGGGGGGGGGGGGGGGGGGGGGGGGGGGGGGGGGGGGGGGGGGGGGGGGGGGGGGGGGGGGGGGGGGGGGGGGGGGGGGGGGGGGGGGGGGGGGGGGGGGGGGGGGGGGGGGGGGGGGGGGGGGGGGGGGGGGGGGGGGGGGGGGGGGGGGGGGGGGGGGGGGGGGGGGGGGGGGGGGGGGGGGGGGGGGGGGGGGGGGGGGGGGGGGGGGGGGGGGGGGGGGGGGGGGGGGGGGGGGGGGGGGGGGGGGGGGGGGGGGGGGGGGGGGGGGGGGGGGGGGGGGGGGGGGGGGGGGGGGGGGGGGGGGGGGGGGGGGGGGGGGGGGGGGGGGGGGGGGGGGGGGGGGGGGGGGGGTAGATTCTTTAATTAGAGACAATGCATGGTTTATATGCAATTAATGTCTAAACAGGATTACACTATATTTTGCGTGTGTCAAACACATTATACGTGTTTGAGAAGTAAAAAAAAATCGCATGAAACACGCATTAATTGGAGACAGTTAGCGAGGAATGCATACATTGGATTTCAACATAAAGTGGTTTCAAATATTTGAAAATCCAAATTAAGATGAATCCAGCCTTATCAATCTGAGATCATGCCATTTGTAAACCATATTTATGTATAAAGGGTGTTGTGCTTTTGAAAGTACATATAAAAAATGATGTATATAGATTTGTATTCGAATACAAAATGGATCCTGCCCGAAAAAAATACAAACTGGATTTGAATTGAGTTGGCACGGTAAACGTGCACTCTTTCTCTGCAAAAATTTGAACGAAGTGGGGAAACTCGCAGTAACCGTCCGAAACCAAAATCTGCGAGATGGAAATTACTGCCTATCCCTGACACGCAAAGCCTATCGGCTCGATTTCTATAGGTTTCGATAGGGGTAGGCTTGTAATTTCACTCAAACATGACATAATCGCCTCCACCTCTCACCTCCCCAGATTCATACACGGTGGGCGCTAAAACATAGTTTCTCCTCGGCCGAAATTGCCTCTCACCTCCCTCCCCGATTCATACACGGTGGGCGCCAAAACAAACTCTCCTCGGCCGAAATCTCCGTCGGCAAATATTTGGTGTATGCGAGATTACCGTCCTATCCCCACCCGACTAATATTACTGTGATGTAGGAAATTTTAAACGGGGGCTAAGTTTGGGGGGGGGGGGGGGGGGGGGGGGGGGGGGGGGGGGGGGGGGGGGGGGGGGGGGGGGGGGGGGGGGGGGGGGGGGGGGGGGGGGGGGGGGGGGGGGGGGGGGGGGGGGGGGGGGGGGGGGGGGGGGGGGGGGGGGGGGGGGGGGGGGGGGGGGGGGGGGGGGGGGGGGGGGGGGGGGGGGGGGGGGGGGGGGGGGGGGGGGGGGGGGGGGGGGGGGGGGGGGGGGGGGGGGGGGGGGGGGGGGGGGGGGGGGGGGGGGGGGGGGGGGGGGGGGGGGGGGGGGGGGGGGGGGGGGGGGGGGGGGGGGGGGGGGGGGGGGGGGGGGGGGGGGGGGGGGGGGGGGGGGGGGGGGGGGGGGGGGGGGGGGGGGGGGGGGGGGGGGGGGGGGGGGGGGGGGGGGGGGGGGGGGGGGGGGGGGGGGGGGGGGGGGGGGGGGGGGGGGGGGGGGGGGGGGGGGGGGGGGGGGGGGGGGGGGGGGGGGGGGGGGGGGGGGGGGGGGGGGGGGGGGGGGGGGGGGGGGGGGGGGGGGGGGGGGGGGGGGGGGGGGGGGGGGGGGGGGGGGGGGGGGGGGGGGGGGGGGGGGGGGGGGGGGGGGGGGGGGGGGGGGGGGGGGGGGGGGGGGGGGGGGGGGGGGGGGGGGGGGGGGGGGGGGGGGGGGGGGGGGGGGGGGGGGGGGGGGGGGGGGGGGGGGGGGGGGGGGGGGGGGGGGGGGGGGGGGGGGGGGGGGGGGGGGGGGGGGGGGGGGGGGGGGGGGGGGGGGGGGGGGGGGGGGGGGGGGGGGGGGGGGGGGGGGGGGGGGGGGGGGGGGGGGGGGGGGGGGGGGGGGGGGGGGGGGGGGGGGGGGGGGGGGGGGGGGGGGGGGGGGGGGGGGGGGGGGGGGGGGGGGGGGGGGGGGGGGGGGGGGGGGGGGGGGGGGGGGGGGGGGGGGGGGGGGGGGGGGGGGGGGGGGGGGGGGGGGGGGGGGGGGGGGGGGGGGGGGGGGGGGGGGGGGGGGGGGGGGGGGGGGGGGGGGGGGCATAAGGCTGGATCCATCTTAATTTGGATTTTCAAATATTTGAAACCACTTTACGTTTAAGTCCAATGTATGCATTCCTCGCTAACTGTCTCCAATTAATGTGTGCTTCATGCGGTTTTTTTTTACTTCTCAAACACGTATAATGTGTTTGACACACGCAACATATAGTGTAATCCCGTTTAGACATTAATTGCATATAAACCATGCATTATCTCTAATTAAAGAATCTATGGATCACTAATATAGATAAACTATATAACAATACACGTGTCCCCAAATTCAAATGAATATGCATGTTTGATAGACCAATTTTCGTTATGATATTATCGATGTTGTGATCTCTAGTTTAAATATTTGAATCCCCTTTAATCTAGATATTCGTCTCATATAGCTATCACTCATGCTTGTATATCTCTCTAGACCTATATGCCTTCATCGTCTCTCGGGTATCTCTCGTGCTACTTGTATGTCGACAATGATCTTTTATCTTCGTAACACACTGACGGTACACTCTCCCTCGACATTCACTCTATCTCACTCTAAGTATATCTCGCTCCCTGCTATGTGTCTCTAACTATGATTCTCCCTGTGAAATCTCTTTCTCCCACACAAACACAAACTTCATCTCCTGGGGTCTCATTTCTCTCTACTATTCCCCTGTGTGCCACTCGCACACCCCCTCTCACACAGAGATGTCTTGCGCTCCTTAGGTATGAGAAGCTGCAACTCTCCCTCTTAAATATCTCTTTCTCACACACAAACACAAACTCTGTCTCCCGGGGGGGGGGGGGGGGGGGGGGGGGGGGGGGGGGGGGGGGGGGGGGGGGGGGGGGGGGGGGGGGGGGGGGGGGGGGGGGGGGGGGGGGGGGGGGGGGGGGGGGGGGGGGGGGGGGGGGGGGGGGGGGGGGGGGGGGGGGGGGGGGGGGGGGGGGGGGGGGGGGGGGGGGGGGGGGGGGGGGGGGGGGGGGGGGGGGGGGGGGGGGGGGGGGGGGGGGGGGGGGGGGGGGGGGGGGGGGGGGGGGGGGGGGGGGGGGGGGGGGGGGGGGGGGGGGGGGGGGGGGGGGGGGGGGGGGGGGGGGGGGGGGGGGGGGGGGGGGGGGGGGGGGGGGGGGGGGGGGGGGGGGGGGGGGGGGGGGGGGGGGGGGGGGGGGGGGGGGGGGGGGGGGGGGGGGGGGGGGGGGGGGGGGGGGGGGGGGGGGGGGGGGGGGGGGGGGGGGGGGGGGGGGGGGGGGGGGGGGGGGGGGGGGGGGGGGGGGGGGGGGGGGGGGGGGGGGGGGGGGGGGGGGGGGGGGGGGGGGGGGGGGGGGGGGGGGGGGGGGGGGGGGGGGGGGGGGGGGGGGGGGGGGGGGGGGGGGGGGGGGGGGGGGGGGGGGGGGGGGGGGGGGGGGGGGGGGGGGGGGGGGGGGGGGGGGGGGGGGGGGGGGGGGGGGGGGGGGGGGGGGGGGGGGGGGGGGGGGGGGGGGGGGGGGGGGGGGGGGGGGGGGGGGGGGGGGGGGGGGGGGGGGGGGGGGGGGGGGGGGGGGGGGGGGGGGGGGGGGGGGGGGGGGGGGGGGGGGGGGGGGGGGGGGGGGGGGGGGGGGGGGGGGGGGGGGGGGGGGGGGGGGGGGGGGGGGGGGGGGGGGGGGGGGGGGGGGGGGGGGGGGGGGGGGGGGGGGGGGGGGGGGGGGGGGGGGGGGGGGGGGGGGGGGGGGGGGGGGGGGGGGGGGGGGGGGGGGGGGGGGGGGGGGGGGGGGGGGGGGGGGGGGGGGGGGGGGGGGGGGGGGGGGGGGGGGGGGGGGGGGGGGGGGGGGGGGGGGGGGGGGGGGGGGGGGGGGGGGGGGGGGGGGGGGGGGGGGGGGGGGGGGGGGGGGGGGGGGGGGGGGGGGGGGGGGGGGGGGGGGGGGGGGGGGGGGGGGGGGGGGGGGGGGGGGGGGGGGGGGGGGGGGGGGGGGGGGGGGGGGGGGGGGGGGGGGGGGGGGGGGGGGGGGGGGGGGGGGGGGGGGGGGGGGGGGGGGGGGGGGGGGGGGGGGGGGGGGGGGGGGGGGGGGGGGGGGGGGGGGGGGGGGGGGGGGGGGGGGGGGGGGGGGGGGGGGGGGGGGGGGGGGGGGGGGGGGGGGGGGGGGGGGGGGGGGGGGGGGGGGGGGGGGGGGGGGGGGGGGGGGGGGGGGGGGGGGGGGGGGGGGGGGGGGGGGGGGGGGGGGGGGGGGGGGGGGGGGGGGGGGGGGGGGGGGGGGGGGGGGGGGGGGGGGGGGGGGGGGGGGGGGGGGGGGGGGGGGGGGGGGGGGGGGGGGGGGGGGGGGGGGGGGGGGGGGGGGGGGGGGGGGGGGGGGGGGGGGGGGGGGGGGGGGGGGGGGGGGGGGGGGGGGGGGGGGGGGGGGGGGGGGGGGGGGGGGGGGGGGGGGGGGGGGGGGGGGGGGGGGGGGGGGGGGGGGGGGGGGGGGGGGGGGGGGGGGGGGGGGGGGGGGGGGGGGGGGGGGGGGGGGGGGGGGGGGGGGGGGGGGGGGGGGGGGGGGGGGGGGGGGGGGGGGGGGGGGGGGGGGGGGGGGGGGGGGGGGGGGGGGGGGGGGGGGGGGTTTAAGAGATAGTGGTGTGGGCTGGAGCATGCATCTATGGTGAGTAGAGAGAGCCAGACACAACGATTGTGCAAACGAGATCAACCTATAGATGCATGTATAGAGAGAAATATAGTGTGCGTGATAGGAAGCAAGAGTGCGTGCAAGAAAGAAAGGTTGACGGAGAAACTGCAGATAGATAGAGAGATGGAGATGCTAGCTAGAGGGACATCGGCTAGTTTGTGTGTTAGAGATGACCGCCGAGTGGTTCAGAGGGGTGAAGTTATGTGTGTGTGAGAGAAAGATAAAAAGAGGGTGCATGGCTGCATGTAGAGAGGAACATATATAGTGTGCGTGATAGGAAGCAAGAGTAAGGGCGAGAAAGAAGGTTGATGGAGAAACAGATAAATAGAAAGATAAAGATGCTAGCTAGAGGGAGATCGGCTAGCTAGTGTGTGTGTGTTAGAGATAAGAGTCGAGTGGATCAGAAGGCTAGTTATGTGTGTGGGTGTGAGAGAGATAGAGAGAGGGTGCATGTGAGTCACATACAAACAAATATCAGAGAGAAATGAGATCCCGAGAGACAGAGTTTTGTCTTTGTGAGAAAGAAAGATATTTCACAAGGAGAGTGATAGCTAGAGAGACATATCAAGGAACACGAGATATCTGTAGGGAGAGGGAGTATGTGTGAGCGACATACAAGGGAATGGTGGAGAGGTATGAGACCCTAGGGGACAGAGTTTGTGTTTGTGTGTGAGAAAGAGATATTTAAGAGGGAGAGCCGTAGCTTCTTATACCTAAGGAGCGCAAGACATCTCTGCATGAGAGGGGGTGTGCGAGTGGCACACAGGGGAATAGTAGAGAGAAATGAGACCCCGGGAGACGAAGTTTGCGTTTGTGTTAGAGAAAGAGATTTCACATGGAGAATCATAGTTAGAGACACATAGCAGGGCGCGAGATATACTTAGAGAGAGATAGAGTGAAGGTCGAGGGAGAGAGTACCATCAGTGTGTTACGAAGATAAAAGATCATTGCCGACATACAAGTAGCACGAGAGATACCCGAGAGACGATGAAGGCGTATAGGTCTAGAGAGATATATAAGCATGAGTGA
>JAAAWM010008665.1:0-15775 GCA_036873465.1 Thinopyrum obtusiflorum
CGTCGTGGAGGAAACTAGACTCGCACCATGTAAAACTGTGCAAAAGCACGTACGAGGCATGTACGCGGACACAGACTCCGTACACGACGCTAAAACGTGAAGTACGGGTCTGGGAAAAGTGCCCGACGCCTGTCGTGTATGAAACTGGACGCGCGCCTTGTAAAAACAGGCAAAAGCACGTACGAGTCACGTACGCGAACACTGACGAGTACACGATCGAAAAACATGAAGTATGGGTCTGTGAAAAAGTGTCCGACGGCCGTCGTGGACGAAACTGGACTCGCGCCATGTAAAACTGGGCAAAAGCACGTACGAGGCATGTACACGGACATGGACTCCGTACACGGCACAAAAACATGAAGTACGTGTCCGGGGAAAATGTGTCTTACGGCCGTCGTGGAGGAAACTGGACTCGCGCCATGTAAAACAGGTCAAAAGCACGTACGGGGCACGTACGCGGACACGGACTCCGTACACGACGCTAAAACGTGAAGTACGGGTCCGGAAAAAGTGCCCGACACCTGTCGTGGACGAAACTAGACGCGCGCCATGTAAAACGTGAAGTATGGGTCCGTGAAAAAGTGTACGACGGCCGTCGTGTACGAAACTGGACTCGCGCCATGTAAAACTGGTCAAAAGCACGTATGAGGCACGTACGCGGACACGGACTCCGTACACGGCCCAAAATCATGAAGTGCGGGTCCGGGGAAAATGTGTCTAACGGCCGTCGTGGATTAAACTGGACTCGCGCCATGTAAAACTGGTTAAAAGCACGTACAGGGCACGTTCGCGGACACGGACTCCGTACACAGCCCAAAATCATGAACTACGGGTCCGGGGGAAAAGTGCCCAATGGCCGTCGTGAACGAAACTAGTCGCGCGCCATGTAAAACTGGGCAAAAACACATATGAGGCACGTACGCGAACACTGACGAGTACACGGTCGAAAAACATGAAGTACGGGTCTGGGGGAAAAACGCCCGATGGCTGTCGTGGACGAAACTGGATCGCGCATGTAAAACTGGTCAATAGCACGTACGCGGACACGGACTACGTACACGGCCCAAAAACATGAAGTATGGGTCCGGGGAAAAGTGTCTGATGCCCGTCGAGGACGAAACTGGACACACGCCATGTAAAACTGGGCAAAAGCACGTACGATGCACGTACGTGAACACTGACGAGTCCACGGTCAAAATACGTGAAGTACGGGTCCACGAAAAAAGTGCTCGACGGCCGTCATGTAAGAAACTGGACTCACGCCATGTAAAACTAGGCAAAAGCACGTACAAGGCACGTACGCGGACACGGACTCCGTACACGGCCCAAAAGCATGAAGTACGGGTCCGGGGGAAGTGCCCGACGCCCGTCGTGGACGAAACTAGACGCGTGCCATGTAAAACCGGGCAAAAGCATGCACGAGGCACGTACGCGGACACTGACGAGTACACGGTCGAAAAACGTGAAGTATAAGTACGTGAAAAAAGTGCCCGATGGCCGTAGTGGACCAAACTGGACTCGCGCCATGTAAAACTGGGCAAAAGCACGTACGAGGCACGTACTCGGACACGGATTCCGTACACGGCCCAAAAACATGAAATACGGGTCCTGGAAAAACGTGTCCGACGGCCGTCGTGGACGAAATCGGACTCGCGCCATGTAAAACTGGTCAAAAGCACATACGAGGCACGTACGCGGACACGGACTCCGTACACGGCCCAAAACGTGAAGTACGGGTGTGGGGAAAAGTGCCCGACGGCCGTCGTGGACGAAACTGGACTCGCGCCATATAAAACTGGTCAAAAGCGCCCAAAAATGTGAAGTACGGGTCTGGGAAAAAGTGCCCGACGGCCGTCGTGGATGAAACTGGACGCGCGCCATGTAAAACTGGGCAAAAGAACGTACGAGGCACGTACACGAACACTGACGAGTACACGGTTTAAAAATGTGAAGTACAGGTCCGGGCAAAAAGTGCCCGACGCCCGTCGTGAACGAAACTGGACTCGCGCCATGTAAAACTGCGCAAAAGCACATACGCGGACACGGACTTCATACACGGCCCAAAATAATGAAGTACGGGTCGGGTGAAAAAGTGCATGATGCCCATCGTGGATGAAACTGGACGCCGTCATGTAAAACTAGGCAAAAGCACGTACGAGGCACGTATGCGAACACTGACGAGTACACGGTCGAAAATGTGAAGTACGGGCCCGTGAAAAAGTGCCCGACGGCAGTCGTGGATGAAACTGGATGCGCGACATGTAAAACTGGGCAAAAGAACGTACGAGGCACGTACGCGAACACTGACGAGTACACGGTCAAAAAACGTGAAGTACGACTCCGGGGAAAAAGTGACCGACGGCCGTCGTGGAAGAAACTGGACTCGCGCCATGTAAAACTACGCAAAAGCACGTACGAGGCACGTACGCAAACACAGACTACGTACACGGCCCAAAAACGTGAAGTACTGGTCCGGGAAAAATTGCCCGACGCCTGCCGTGGACGAAACTGGACGCGCGCCATATAAAACCGGGCAAAAGCACGTACGAGGCACGTACGCGAACATTGACGAGCACACGGTCGAAAAACGTGAAGTACGGCCGTTGTGGACGAAACTAAACTCGCGCCATGTAAAACTGGGGAAAAGCACGTACGAGGCACGTACGCGGACACGGACTCGGTACACGGCCCAAAAACATGAAGTATGGGTCCGGGGAAAAGTGTTCGACGGCCGTCATGGAGGAAACTAGACTCGCGCCATGTAAAACTAGTCAAAAGCACGTACGAGGAACGTACGCGGACACAGACTCCGTACACGGCCGAAAAACATGAAGTACGGGTCCGGGGAAAAAGTGCCCAACGGCCGTCGTGGACGAAACTGGACTCGCGCCATGTAAAACTAGTCAATAGCAAGTACGAGGCACGTACGCAGACACGGACTCCGTACACGGCCGAAAAACATGAAGTGACCGACACCTGTCATGGACGAAACTGGAGACGCGCCAAGTAAAACTCGGCAAAAGCACGTACGAGGCACGTACGCGAACACTTACGAGTACACGGTCGAAAAACGTGAAGTACGGGTTCGGGGAAAAAGTGCCCGCCGGCCGTCATGGATGAAACTAGACTCGCGCCATGTAAAACTAGGCAAAAGCACGTACGAGGCACGTACACGGACACGGACTCCGTACAGGGCCAAAAAACGTGTAGTATGGGTCCAGGGAAAATGTGCCCGACACCCGACAAGGACGAAACTGGACGCACGCCATGTAAAACTGGGCAAAATCACGTATGAGGCACGTACGCGAAAACTAACGAGTACACGGTCGAAAAACGTGAAGTACGGGTCCGTGAAAAAAGTGCCCGACGGCCGTCGTGGACTAAACTGGACTCACGCCATGTAAAACTAGGCAAAAGCACGTACGAGGCACGTACATGAACACGGACTCCGTACACGGCCCAAAAACATGAAGTACGGGTCCGAGGAAAGTGTCCGACGGCCGTCGTGGACGAAACTGGACTCGCGCCTTGTAAAACTAGTCAAAAGCACGTAGAGGCACGTACGCGGACACGGACTCCGTACACGACAGAAAAACGTGAAGTACGGGTGCGGGGAAAAAGTGCCCGACGCCCGCATGTACAAAACTGGACGCGTGCAAATGTAAAACAGGGCAAAAGCATGTACGAGACACGTATGCGAAAACTGTTGAGTACACGGTCGAAAAACGTGAAGTACGGATCCGGGGAAAAAGTGCCCGAAGGACGTCGTGGACGAAATTGGACTCGCGTCATGTAAAACTTGGAAAAAGCACTTATGAGGCACGTACGCGGACACGGACTCCGTACACGGCCCAAAAATGAGAAGTACGGGTCCGGAGAAAATGTGCCCGATGCCCGTCGTGGACGAAACTGGACACGCGCCATGTAAAACCAGGGAAAAGCACGTACGAGGCACGTACGCGAACACTGATGAGTACACGGTCGAAAAACGTGAAGTACGGGTCCGGCACATCGTGGACGAAACTGGACCCGGCCCATGTAAAACTGGTCAAAAGCACGTACGCGCACACGGACTCCGTACACGGCCCAAAAACATGAAGTACGGGTCCGGGGAAACAGTGCCTGACGGCGTCGTGGACGAAACTGAACTCGCGCCTTGTAAAACTGGTCAAAAGCACCTACAAGGCAGGTACGCGGACACGGACTCCGTACACGGCCCAAAAACGTGAAGTACGGGTCCGGGGAACAAGTGCCTGACACCCGTCGTCGATGAAACTGGGCGCGCACCATGTATAACTGGGCAAAAGCACGTAAGAGGCACGTACGCGAACACTTTCGAGTACACGGTCAAAAAACGTGAAGTACGGGTCCGGGGAAAAGTGCCCGATGACCGTCGTAGCCGAAACTGGACTCGCGCCACGTAAAACTGGGCAAAAGCATGTACACGAAAACGGACTCCGTACACGGCCCAAAAACATGAAGTACGGGTCCAGGGAAAAGTGCCCGACGACCGTCGTGGACGAAACTGGACGCGCGCCATGTAAAACTGAAAAAATGCATGTACGAGGCATGTACCGGACATGGACTCCATACGCGGCCCAAAAACGTGAAGTACGGGTCCGGGGAAAAAGTGCCCGACGGCCGTCGTGGACGAAACTGGACTCACGCCATGTAAAACTGGTCAAAAGCACGTACGAGGCACGTATGCGGACACGGACTCCATACACGACCCAAAAACATGAAGTACGGGTCCGGGGAAAAATTGCCCGACGCCCGTCATGGACGAAACTGGACTCGCGCCATGTAAAACTGGTCAAACGAACGTACGAGGCAGGTACGTGGACATAGACTCCGTACACGGCCCAAAAACGTGAACAAAAAGTGCCCGACGCCCGTCATGGACGAAACTGGACGCGCGCCATGTAAAACTGGGCCAAAGCATGTACGAGGCACGTACGCGAACACTGACGAGTACACGGTCGAAAAACGTGAAGTACGGGTCCGGGGAAAATGTGCCCGACGGCCTTCGTGTACGACACTGGACTCACGCCAAGTAAAACTACTGAAAAGCATGTACGCGAACACGGACTCCGTACACGGCCGAAAAACATAAAGTACGGGTCTGAGTAAAAAGTGTCCGATGCCCGTCGTGGACAAAACTGGACACGCGCCATGTAAAACTGGGCAAAATCACGTACGAGGCACATATGTGGACACAGACGAGTACACGGTAGAAATATGTGAAGTATGAGTTCGTGAAAAAAGGGCCCGACGGCCGTCGTGGATGAAACTGGACTCGCGTCATGTAAAACTGGGCAAAATCACATACAAGGCACGTACGCGGACACGAACTCCATACACGGCCCAAAAGCGTGAAGTACGGGTCCGGGAAAAAAGTGCCCGATGCCCGTCGTGGACGAAACTGGACGCGCGCCATGTAAAACCAGGCAAAAGCACGTACGAGACGTGTACGCGAACACTGACGAGTACACGGTGAAAAACGTGAAGTACGGGTCCGTGAAAAAAGTGTCTGATGGCCCTCGTGGATGAAACCGGACTCGCGCCATGTAAAATTGGTCAAAAGCACGTACGAGGCACGTACGCGGACACGGACTCCGTACACGGCCCAAAAACATGAAGTACGGGTCCGGGTAAAAGTGCCCAACGGCCGTCGTGGACGAAACTGGACTCGCGCCTTGTAAAACTGGTCAAAAGCACGTACGAGGCACGTACGCAGACACGGACTCCGTACACGGCCCAAAAACATGAAGTACGGGCCCGAGGAAAAGTTTTCGACGGCCGTCATGGAGGAAACTGGACTCGCGCCATGTAAAACTGGTCAAAAGCACGTACGAGGCACGTACGCAGACATGGACTCCACCCGTTCGACTGGTAGTCACGGCCGATCGATTGGTCGCCGGAGATGAGCGCGCGGTCACCACCGACGCGCTCTGTCTCACCGCGGATGACACTGCTGACTTGGCGTCATTAGCCGCTAACTGAAACCCCTAACCCCTACTGACTAGTGGGCCCCAGGCCATTAACTTAATTCTAATAAAATAGATTTAATTAAAACCCACCTGAGTCACTGACAGTAGGGCCCCACCTGTCAGTTGACCAGGTCAACAGTCAACAGGGTTGACTGCTGACTGGGCTGCTGACTAGGCAGTGGCCCCACTAGTCAGCCTCAGTGGCTAGTCCACTGCTGGGTATAAAAAATATATTATTTCTACTGTTTTGGATAATGCAATTTAGTTAATTAAAATAATTCCAGAAATAGTTTTAATCTTTGGAAAATCATAGAAATTAATCCGTAGCTCCGATGGAAAAACTTTCTACATGAAAGTTGATCAGAAAAATCCCACGAGTCTAACCGTGCTATCCGTTGCCATGTCAGAACCCTCCACATAGGAGAACCCACAACTTTTTGCTCATTTCTGGTAGATGAATAGTGCACCCATACCGGTTAATAATTCCAACTTTAATCCTAAATAACTAAAATGGTTTAGACATGTATTTAGGCAACCCTGCACTGCATCCTAGCTGTCACGAGCCTCTGACACCACAAACGTGCAACCGTTGCCCTCCGGTTCATCTGTCAGACAGACGTCCGGAACCAGAAATACTTCCGGATGGGTTCCCCTTCTTCGTTATCGGTAGCGCTGCGTTAGATCGTCATGATTTGTGATTACTTTTATTGCCATGTATTTATATTGTTTCTTCTCCCCCTTTCTTCCCGGTAGACCCCGAGACCGCTGACGATGCCCTGGTGATCGACTACTTCACCGTCGTAGATTCCTTTTCTTTTGCGTACGTGCCTCGTATGTGCTTTTGACCAGTTTTACATGGCGCGAGTCCAGTTTTGTCCACGACGGCCGTCGGGCACTTCTTCCAGGACCCGTACTTCATGTTTTTGGGCTGCGTACGGAGTCCGTGTCCATGTACGTGCCTCGTACATGCATTTTCCAGTTTTACATGGCGCGAGTGCAGTTTCGTCCACGACGGTCGTCGGGCACTTTTTCCCCGGACTCGTACTTTATGTTTTTGGGCCGTATACAGACTCCGTGTCCACGTACATGACTCGTACGTGCTTTCGCCCAGATTTACATGGCACGAATCTAGTTTCGTCCACGACGGCCGTCAGGCACTTTTCCCCGGACCCAATATTCACGTTTTTCGACCGTGTACTCGTCAGGGCCCAAAAACGTGAAGTACGGGTCCGTGAAAAAAGTGCCTGATGGCCGTCGTGGAAGAAACTAGACTCGAGCCATGTAAAACTGGGCAAAAGCACATACGAGGCACGTACTCGGACACGGACTCCGTACACGGCCCAAAAACATGAAGTACGGGTCCGTGAAAAAAGTGCCCGACGGTCGTCGTGGACGAAACTAGACTCGACCCATGTAAAACTGGGCAAAAGCACGTACGAGGCACGTATGCAGACACGGACTCCATACTCGGCCCAAAAACGTGAAGTACGGGTCCGTGAAAATAGTGCCCGATGGCCGTCGTGGACGAAACTAGACTCGACCCATGTAAAACTGGGCAAAAGCGCGTACGAGGCACCATGAAAAAAGTGCCCGACGGCCGTCGTGGATGAAACTGGACTCGCACCACGTAAAACTGGGCAAAAGCACGTACGAGGCACGTACGCGGACACGGACTCCGTACACGGCGCAAAAACGTGAAGTACGGGTCCGGGGAAAAAGTGCCCGACGACCGTCGTGGACGAAACTGGACTCGTGACATGTAAAACAGGGCAAAAGCACGTACGAGGTACGTACGCGGACACGGACTCCGTACACGGCCTAAAACATGAAGTACGGGTTTGCGAAAAAAGCGCCCGACGGCCATCGTGGACGAAACTGGGCGCGCGCCATGTAAAACTAGGCAAAAGCACGTACGAGGCACGTACGCGGACACGGACTCGGTACACGGCCGAAAAACTTGAAGTACGAGTCCGAAAAAAATGCCCGATGCCCGTCATGGACGAAACTGGACATGCGCCATGTAAAACTGGGCAAACGCACGTACGAGTCATGTATGCGGACACGGACACCGTAAATTGTCCAAAAACTTGAAGTACGGGTTCGGGAAAAAAAATGCCCGACACCCGTCGAGTATGAAACTGGACTCGCGCCATATAAAACTGGCAAATGCACGTACGAGGCACGTACACGGACACGGACTCCGTACACGGCCCAAAAACGTGAAGTACTGGTCCGTGAAAAAGGTGCCCGACAGCCGTCGTGGACGAAACTGGACTCGAGCAATGTAAAATTGGGCAAAAGCACGTACAAGGCACGTACGCGGACACGGACTCCGTACACGGCCCAAAAACACGAAGTACGGTCCATGCAAAAAGTGCCTGACGGCCGTCGTGGACGAAACTAGACTCGAGCCATGTAAAACTTGCCAAAAGCACGTACGAGGCACGTACACGGACTCCGTACACGGCCTAAAAACGTGTAGTATGGGTCCATGAAAGAAGTTCTCGACTGACATCATGGACGAAACTGTACTCGCGCCATGTAAAACTGGGCAAAAGTTCATACGAGGCACGTACGCGGACACGAACTCCGTACACGGCCCAAAAACGTGAAGTATGAGTCCGGGGAAAAAGTGCCCGACGGTCGTCGTGGACGAAATGGATGCACGCCATGTAAAACTGGGCAAAATCATGTACGTGGCACGTACGCGGACACGGACTCCGTACACGGCCCAAAAACTTGAAGTAAAGGTCCGGAAAAAAATGCCCGACGCCCGTCGTGCACGAAACTGGACACGCGACATGTAAAACTGGGCAAAAGCACGTACGAGTCCCTTATTCCATCTCCAGGGAGCGGCCATCATCTCGTCTTCCTGAGCAGGACACAAACCCTAATAAAACTTGAAGAAACATCTAAAAACAGAGCCCTCCACCCAGCAAAGGCCATGATCCACCGTGCTGCCATGGCCCTAAGGGCACCGGAGATGAGGCGGATTGGCGGTGGCGCCAGCAGGAGGCAGAGGAACCCTAGCCTTTTCTTAGAGAAGGAGGTAGGGAAACTTTCTTTCTTTTAAACCGGAGTATAACATACCACTGAATCTCAACAACCATGTAAATCACTCCCTTTATTCTTAATTGGTTATGGTTGACATGTCTCGGACGGCTCTGACTAGTTATTCGAGTGTTGACTACTACTCCATCTATAAAGTGTCGGCTAACGTAGCATGAAAATCAAAAAAATTCCTACGTAACAACTAAGATATAATCTAGGAGATGTATAGCTATGAGAGGGGAGTGTGTCTACATACCCTTGTAGACCGAAAGCGGAAGCGTATAAAATGCTGTTGATGTAGTCATACTCTTCACGATCCGATCGCGATCCAACCGATCTAGTGCCGAACGGACGACACCTCTGAGTTTAGCACACGTGCGGCTCGGTGACGTCTCCTCCTCCTTGATCCAGAAAGCGATAGAGGAGAAGTAGATGGGACCTCGACCAGCACAGCGGCGTGGTGGAGATGGTGGTGGTGGTGATCTGGTAGGGCTTCGAAAAGCCGTACCGGGAGGAAATGGAAGTGGGAATGGGCAAGGGTCAGAAGCGTACAGACCCCATGCACCTCTACACTATATATAGGGGTGGAGGGGGCTGGTTTCTTGCCCTCCAAGCCCCTAGGGGCGTCGGCCAAGGGGGAGAAAGGAAACCCCTCATTTCCTTTCCCCACCGATCGCTATCCCCCTTTTTAGGGATCTTGATCTTATCCCTTCGGGATATGATCCTATTCCTTGTAAGGGGGATCTTTGTGTGCCTAGACTAGGGGTGTGGGGCCTTGACCCCACTACCCATATCCATGTGGGTCCCCATGCAGGTGGGCCCCACTTCGGAACCTTCTAGAACCTTCCTGGTACAATACTGAAAAATCCAGAACTTTTTTTGAAACCCCGATAACAACTTCTCATATATGAATCTTTACCTCTGGACCATTCCGGAACTCCTCGTGATGTTCGGGATCTCATCCGGGATTTCAAACAACCTTCGGTTACCATCATACATATCCCAATACTACTCTAGCGTCAACAAACATTAAGCGTGCGACCCTACGGGTTCGAGAATAATGCAGACATGACCGAGAACCTCCCCGGTCATAACCAATAGCGGGACCTGGATGCCCATATTAGTTCCCACATATTCTACAAAGATCTTCATCGGTTGAACCACAATGCCAAGGATTCAATCAACCTCGTATGAAATTCCCTTTGTCCGGCGTTATGTTACTTACCCGAGATTCGATCGTCGGTATCTCCATATCTCCATACCTAGTTTAATCTCGTTACCGGCAAGTCTCTTTACTTGTTTCTGTAATACAAGATCCCATGACTAAACTCATTAGTCACATGAAGCTTCTTATGATGTTGTATTACCGAGAGGGCCCAGAGATATCTTTCCATCACACGGAGTGACAAATCCCAGTCTTGATTCATGCAACCCAACAGAGACCTTCGGAGATACCTGCAGAGCACCTTTATGATCACCCAGTTACGAAGTGGCATTTGATAGAACACAAGGTATTCTTCCGATATCCGGGAGTGGCATAATCTCATGGTCTAAGGAACTGATACTTGACATGAAGAAAGCTACAACAAAGAACTAAACGATCTGATGCTAAGCTTTACGGTTGGGTCTAGTCCATCACATCCTCCTCCTAATGATGTGATCCTGTTATCAAATGACAACTCATGCCTATGGTTAGGAAACCATAACCATCTTTCATCAATAAGCTAGTCTCGTAGAGGTTTATTAGGGACACGGTGTGGTCTATGTATTCACACATGTATTGAGGTTTCCGGTCAATACAATTCTAGCATGAATAATAGACATTTATCATGAGTGAGGAAATATGATAGTAAATAATTTATTATTGCCTCTAGGGCATATTTCCAACAGTCTCCCACTTGCACTAGAGTCAATAATCTAGTTTACATCTCCATGTATTTAACACCCAATGAGTTCTGAGGTTGATCATGTTTTGCTTGTGAGAGAGGTTTTAGTCAACGGGTCTGCAACATTCAGATCTGTATGTTCTTCGCAAATCTCTATGCCATATGTAGATATTGCTACCACACTCTGCTTGGAGTTACTCCAAAACAACTGCACCACTATACGTATCCGGTTTGAGACTCGGAGTTATCCGGATCGGTGTCAAAGCTTGCATCAACGTAACCCATTATAACTAACTCTTTAGCACCTCCATTACCGAGAAATACTTCCTTAGTCATCTTAAGGATATTTTTGACCGCTGTCCAGTGATATACTCTTGGATCACTTTGGTACCTCTTTGCCAGACACATGGCAAGGCACACATCATGGCATACTTTATAGAGCCTACGGCTGAGGCATAGGGGATGACCTTCATCCTTTCTTTTTCTTTTGCCGTGGTTGAGCTTTGAGTCTCACTCAACTTCACACCTTGCACCACAGGAAAGAACTCCTTTGGTTGATTCATTTGAACTCTTCAAAATCTTGTCAAGGTATATGCTGTGTGAAAGTCTTATTAGGCATCTTGATCTATCTCTATAGATCTTGATGCTTGATATGTAAGCAGTTTTTACCCAAGTCTTTTAGTATTACTTCACTTCACACCTTGCAACACAGGCAAGAACTCCTTCTTTGACTGATCCATTTTGAACTCCTTCAAAATCTCGTCAAGGTATGTGTTTGTGAAGGTCTTATCAGGCTCTTGATCTATCTCTATAGATCTTGATGCCCAATATGTGGACAACTTTACCCAGGTTTTATTTGAAAAACTCCTTTCAAATAACTCATTATGCTTTCCAGAAATTCTACATCATTTCCAATCAACAATATGTCATCCACATATACTATTAGAAATGCTATAGAGCTCCCACCCACTTTCTTGTAAATACAAGCTTCTCCATAAGTTTGTATAAACCCAAATGCTTTGATCACCTCATCAAAGCAAATATTCCAACTCTGAGATGCTTGCACAAGTCCATAGATGGATCGCTGGAGCTTGCATACTTTGTCAGCATCCTTAGGATCGACAAAACCTTCCGGTTGCATCATATACAACTCTTCCTCAAGGAAACCATTAAGGAACGCTGTTTTGACATCCATTTTCCAGATTTCATAATCATAAAACGTGGCAATTGCTAACATAATTCCAACAGACTTCAGCATCGCTACGGGTGAGAAAGTCTCATCGTAGTCAACTCCTTGAACTTGTCGAAAAGATTTTGCGACAAGTCAAGCTTTATAGACAGTGACATAACCATCAGCGTCCATCTTTTTCTTAAAGATCCATTTATTCTCAATAGCTCGTCGATCATCGAGCAAGTCTACCAAAGTCCATACTTTGTTCTCATACATGGATCCTATCTCGGATTTCATGACCTCAAGCCATTTGTCAGAATTCGGGCTCGCCATTGCTTCTTCATAGTTCGTAGGTTCGCCATTGTCTAACAACGTGACTTCCAAGACAGGATTGTCATACCAATCTGGTGTGGTACGTGTCCTAGCCGAACTACAAAGTTCAGTAGTAACTTGATCTGAAGTTTCATGATCATCATCATTAACCTCCTCTCCGATCAGTGTAGACATCATGGGAACTTCTTTCTGATGTGCTACTCTCCAGTTCGAGAGAAGGTACAATTACCTCATCAAGTTCTACTTTCCTCCTACTCACTTCTTTCAAGAGAAACTCCTTCTCTAGAAAGGACCCATTCTTGGCAACAAAGAGCTTGCCCTTGGATATGTGGTAGAAGGTATACCCAATGGTCTCTTTAGGGTATCCTATGAAGATGTGCTTTTCCGCTTTGGGTTCGAGCTTATCAAGCTGAAGCCTCTTGACATAAGCGTCACATCCCCAAACTTTAAGAAACATCAACTTAGGTTTCTTGCCAAACCATAATTCATACGGTGTCATCTCAACGGATTTAGACGGTGCCATTTTTAAAATGAATGCAGCTGTCTCTAATGCATAACCCCAAAACGAGAGTGGCAAATCGGTAAGAGACATCATAGAATGCACCATATCCAATAGAGTATGATTACGATGGTCAAACACACCATTACACTGTGATGTTCCAGGTGGCGTGAGTTGTGAAACAATTTCACATTGTCTTAAGTGTGTGCCAAACTCGTAAGTCAAAATATTCTCCTCCATGATCAGATCGTAAGAATTTTATCTTCTTGTTACAATGATTCTCCACTTCACTCTGAAACTCCTTGAACTTTTCAAACATTTCAGACTTATGTCTCATTAAGTAAATATACCCATATCTACTTAAGTCATCCGTGAAGGTGAGAAAATAACGATATCCACCGCGCGCCTCAATACTCATTGGACCGCATACATCGGTATGTATTATTTCCAACAAGTCACCTGCCCGCTCCATTTTTCTGGAAAACAGGGTTTTAGTCATCTTGACCATGAGGCATGGTTCGCATGTATCAAATGATTCAAAGTCAAGTGATTCCAAAAGTCCACCGGTATGGAGCTTCTTCATGCGCTTTACACCAATATGACCTAAGCGGCAGTGCCACAAGTATGTGGTACTATCATCATTCACTTTGCATCTTTTGGCATCAATATAATGAACATGTGTATCACTACGATCGAGATTCAATAAACCATTCACATTGGGTGCATGATCATCGAAGATATTATCCAAATAAATAGAATAACAATTATTCTCTGATTTAAATGAATAACCATCTTGCAATAAACACAATCAGATATAATGTTCATGCTCAACGCAGGCACCAAATAACAATTATTTAGGTTTGAACTAATCCCGAAGGTAGAGGGAGCATGCCGATGGTGATCTCATCAACCTTGGAGACACTTCCAATGTGCATCGCCACCTCGCTCTTAGCTAGTCCCCGTTTATTCCGAAGCTTCCAGTTTCGAGTTGCAAACGATAGCAACTGAACCAGTATCAAATACCCAGGTGCTCCTATGAGTACTAGTAAGGTACACATCAATAACATGTATATCAAATATACCTTTGTTGATGTCACCAGCCTTCTTATCTGCCAATTACTTGGGGCAGTTCCGCTTCCAGTGGCATTCCCCTTGCAATAGAAGCACTCAATCTCGGGTTTGGGTTCAGCCTTGGGTTTCTTCACTAGAGCAGCAACTAGCTTGCCATTCTTGAAGTTTCCCTTCTTTCCCTTACCCTTCTTGAAACTAGTGGTCTTATTAACCATCAACACTTGATGCTTCTTCTTGATTTCTACATTCGCGGCCTGAAGCATCGCGAATAGCTTAGGGATCATCTCCATCCCTTGTATGTTATAGTTCATCACGAAGCTCTTGTAGCTTGGTGACAGTGACTAGAGAACCCTGTCAATCATCACTTCATTCGGAAGTCTAACTCCCAACTGATTCAAGCGATTGTAGTACCCAGACATTCTGAGTACATGCTCACTAACGGAGCTGTTCTCTTCCATCTTACAACCAATGAACTTATCAGAGGTTTCATACCTCTCGACCCGGGCATGAGCTTGAAAAACCAACTTCAGCTCTTGGAACATCTCATATGCTCCGTGGTGCTCAAAACGTCTTTGGAGCCCCGGTTCTAAGCCGTAAAGCATGGCGCACTAAACTAACGTGTAGTCATCTTTTCTTATCTGCCAGACATTCATAACATGCTCAGACGAAGCCTTAGGGGGTGGCGCATTGAGAGGTGCATCAAGGACATAAGCATTCTGTGCAGCAATGAGGATAATCCTTAGGTTATTGACCCAGCCCGCATAGTTGCTTCCATCAACTTTTAACTTTTCTTTCTCTAGGAACGTATTAAAAATTCAAGGGAGCTACAACACGGGCCATTGATCTACGACATAAATTTGCCAAGACACTTAGACTATGTTCATGATAATTAGTTCAGTTAATCAAATTACTACTAAACTCCCACTTAAATCAACATCCCTCAAGTTGTCTAAGTGATTACATGATCCACATCGACTAACCCATGTCCGATCATCACGTGAGATGGGGTAGTCATCAATGGTGAACATCTCCATGTTGATCATATCTACTATATGACTCATGCTCGACCTTTCGGTCTTCCGTGCTTCGAGGCCATGTCTGTACATGCTAGGCTTGTCAAGTTTAACCCAAGTATTCCGCATGTGTAAAACTGGCTTACACCCGTTGTATGTGAACATAGAGTCTATCACACCCGATCATCACGTGGTGTCTCGAAACGATGAACTTTCATAATGGTGCATACTTGGGGAGAGCACTTTTCTTGAAATTAAGTGAAGGGATCATCTTATAATGCTACCGCCGTCCTAAGCAAAATAAGATGCATATAAGATAAACATGGCGCGAGTCTAGTTTCATCCACGACGACCGGCGGACACTTTTTCCCCGAACCCGTACTTCACGTTTTTCGACCGTTTACTCGTAAGTGTTCGCGTACGTGCTCGTACGTGCTTTTGCCCAGTTTTACTTGGCGCGTCTCCAGTTTCGTCCATGACAGGCGTCGGTCACTTTTTCCCCGGACCCGTACTTCATGTTTTTCGGCCATGTACGGAGTCCGTGTCTGCGTACGTGCCTCGTACGTGCTATTGACTAGTTTTACATGGCGCGAGTCCAGTTTCGTCCACGACAGCCGTTGGGCACTTTTTCCCCGGACCCGTACTTCATGTTTTTGGGTCGTGTACAGAGTCTGGGTCCGCGTACATTCCTCGTACGTGCTTTTGACCAGTTTTACATGGCGCGAGTCTAGTTTCCTCCATGACGGCCGTCGAACACTTTT
>JAAAWM010008666.1:0-15782 GCA_036873465.1 Thinopyrum obtusiflorum
TTGATATTAAAGAAAAGAGCCTCGATAGATGGGAAAAGAATCTAGCAAAGTTAGAGAGTCCAAACTTGAAGCAGGAAAGGAAGGGATTTAATATGCACGTGTGTTGCGGTAAATTCCAAACTAATGGAATATTTTATATAGCTCCCTAAATATTGGGAGGGTATGTTTTAAAGAGAAAACACCAGGTGAGTTCCCTCGATTTAAATAGATCAATGATCTATGCAATTTATTTAGTTGAGATGCAAAAGATTTATGACATGATGCAATGCACATGATGCAAAGATGAATGCAACAAACCAACAACTCACACGGCGAAAACCCGGAAACCCTGGAAGGCATCTGAAGCTCCGGCCTTGGGGCATCACAACACTCCACCACTACGAGAGGATCTCGACCCGAGATCCAGAATGGCACCGGTGGGAAAGCAGAAGAGGAAGAGAAGAGGTAAAACTAAGTTGCTTCTTTGACCAATGAGTGAAACCAAGGAACCTTGAGAGGTTGAACAAATTGAAAGAAAGAATGCAACGAAGAATAACAAAGTTGAAAGCACCCCGGTAGAAGATATGCAAGACTTGATAAGGTGAAAAGAACTTGAACAGAGTACACAACACTCCGGTTAAATGGATAAGCAACGGAAAGAGCACGACCCTCACCATTTCGAGATGATGATTGAAAATAGCAACATCACAAAGCCTCCTGGAGAAAGAATAGAAGATAGATCGTCGGAACAAAAGAAGGAGAAGAAGAACAACAACTTCTACCTTTGAAAAGCATCTTTAGGAGTAGGGTCGAACGGAATTGTTGGAAAACCAACAACTAAAAGAGTAAGCTTGTTGTGGGCTTATAGACAACATCTCGAAATTATGAGGTGAAATTCCGCCACTAACGGAAGACAAAAGATTTGCTTGATATGAACAAGGAGACGAGAAGCTTATTTCACCGGAAGGATAAATGAAGAACTTGGGTCATTTATAAAGACCATAATTAGCAACAATCCTTAGGGAAAAGCTTTAGGTGAAAAAATAACCCAAGATAATTCCAATGAAGAGATTGATGGATTCAAGATACCTCATTCTTAACAACATGTGAATCATGAGACATGAACTCAAGTTATGAAGAATGCCATAGCACCACCTCAAATGATACGGTAAAAAGAATTGCACTCCGGATTTCAAGATGAAGAATAATTGAGCTCCTTAGAAAAGAATCTCGGGGGGGGGGGGGGGGGGGGGGGGGGGGGGGGGGGGGGGGGGGGGGGGGGGGGGGGGGGGGGGGGGGGGGGGGGGGGGGGGGGGGGGGGGGGGGGGGGGGGGGGGGGGGGGGGGGGGGGGGGGGGGGGGGGGGGGGGGGGGGGGGGGGGGGGGGGGGGGGGGGGGGGGGGGGGGGGGGGGGGGGGGGGGGGGGGGGGGGGGGGGGGGGGGGGGGGGGGGGGGGGGGGGGGGGGGGGGGGGGGGGGGGGGGGGGGGGGGGGGGGGGGGGGGGGGGGGGGGGGGGGGGGGGGGGGGGGGGGGGGGGGGGGGGGGGGGGGGGGGGGGGGGGGGGGGGGGGGGGGGGGGGGGGGGGGGGGGGGGGGGGGGGGGGGGGGGGGGGGGGGGGGGGGGGGGGGGGGGGGGGGGGGGGGGGGGGGGGGGGGGGGGGGGGGGGGGGGGGGGGGGGGGGGGGGGGGGGGGGGGGGGGGGGGGGGGGGGGGGGGGGGGGGGGGGGGGGGGGGGGGGGGGGGGGGGGGGGGGGGGGGGGGGGGGGGGGGGGGGGGGGGGGGGGGGGGGGGGGGGGGGGGGGGGGGGGGGGGGGGGGGGGGGGGGGGGGGGGGGGGGGGGGGGGGGGGGGGGGGGGGGGGGGGGGGGGGGGGGGGGGGGGGGGGGGGGGGGGGGGGGGGGGGGGGGGGGGGGGGGGGGGGGGGGGGGGGGGGGGGGGGGGGGGGGGGGGGGGGGGGGGGGGGGGGGGGGGGGGGGGGGGGGGGGGGGGGGGGGGGGGGGGGGGGGGGGGGGGGGGGGGGGGGGGGGGGGGGGGGGGGGGGGGGGGGGGGGGGGGGGGGGGGGGGGGGGGGGGGGGGGGGGGGGGGGGGGGGGGGGGGGGGGGGGGGGGGGGGGGGGGGGGGGGGGGGGGGGGGGGGGGGGGGGGGGGGGGGGGGGGGGGGGGGGGGGGGGGGGGGGGGGGGGGGGGGGGGGGGGGGGGGGGGGGGGGGGGGGGGGGGGGGGGGGGGGGGGGGGGGGGGGGGGGGGGGGGGGGGGGGGGGGGGGGGGGGGGGGGGGGGGGGGGGGGGGGGGGGGGGGGGGGGGGGGGGGGGGGGGGGGGGGGGGGGGGGGGGGGGGGGGGGGGGGGGGGGGGGGGGGGGGGGGGGGGGGGGGGGGGGGGGGGGGGGGGGGGGGGGGGGGGGGGGGGGGGGGGGGGGGGGGGGGGGGGGGGGGGGGGGGGGGGGGGGGGGGGGGGGGGGGGGGGGGGGGGGGGGGGGGGGGGGGGGGGGGGGGGGGGGGGGGGGGGGGGGGGGGGGGGGGGGGGGGGGGGGGGGGGGGGGGGGGGGGGGGGGGGGGGGGGGGGGGGGGGGGGGGGGGGGGGGGGGGGGGGGGGGGGGGGGGGGGGGGGGGGGGGGGGGGGGGGGGGGGGGGGGGGGGGGGGGGGGGGGGGGGGGGGGGGGGGGGGGGGGGGGGGGGGGGGGGGGGGGGGGGGGGGGGGGGGGGGGGGGGGGGGGGGGGGGGGGGGGGGGGGGGGGGGGGGGGGGGGGGGGGGGGGGGGGGGGGGGGGGGGGGGGGGGGGGGGGGGGGGGGGGGGGGGGGGGGGGGGGGGGGGGGGGGGGGGGGGGGGGGGGGGGGGGGGGGGGGGGGGGGGGGGGGGGGGGGGGGGGGGGGGGGGGGGGGGGGGGGGGGGGGGGGGGGGGGGGGGGGGGGGGGGGGGGGGGGGGGGGGGGGGGGGGGGGGGGGGGGGGGGTGAGATTTTTCATGCCATGGTTAGCTACTTGAACATGTCTTCTTGCTGGGTGTATGCTTAGTTTGTCATCCAATGCCTTGTGGTGAGTGCATCAAGCTCGCAAACATGCCTACGTAACTCTGTTTATGCCATGTCCAGTTTTCTGCTAAGTCTGAATCTGTTAACGAAACTTGCTATGTTTACATGGGTGCCATCATATCTTCTGATCCTTTTGGCTTATGGTCAGTAAGGGACTTTTGTTATATGCTTTGAGTAGTTTCATGCCATGCCTTGCTTTGCCATGATATGTTCCTGTAGCTTGCTGTTATCTTGCTCCAAACATTGCTTCCTGATGTTAAATCCTGACATG
Organism: Thinopyrum obtusiflorum; assembly: GCA_036873465.1. Classification (NCBI taxonomy): domain Eukaryota; kingdom Viridiplantae; phylum Streptophyta; class Magnoliopsida; order Poales; family Poaceae; genus Thinopyrum; species Thinopyrum obtusiflorum. The sequence goes on from JAAAWM010008666.1 coordinate 3,275, forward strand.
TTGTTATTTTCACCAAGTCCGAGAACCTGATATCTTTTGCACTTTTGCCATGCTTGTTTGAACCTACTATTGTGTGATTTAGCCGTAGCTCAGTGTTCATCTTTTGTCAAGTATCTTGAGTGGATCACTTCCATGTGCTTTGTTGCTATGTTAGACTATAGTAGCTTAGTTTCGTGTTGCATTCTAGGTGGCATCGTGCTGTTAATCGCAGAATAGTGCCATTATTGTTTTGCTTGCCATTTGCAAACCGTGCATCCGATTCCGGTGATCTTTATATCGATTTCGACCGAAATCAACTCATCTTTCCAGCGGCACTCTTGGTTTGCCAAGTTGAGGCCTGGTTCAATCTTTCCCTTCCAAAGCAGATATATGCATTACATATTACATCCCGCATATCATGCCTTGTTTTGCATCATGTTGCTTGCGCTTTGCATCGTGGTTGATTGTGGTTCCCTTTGCTTGTGTTCTTGCTTTGGGTAGAGCCGGGAGACGAGTACATGATCGAGGAACCCATTGAGTACGCTTACGAGGATCAAGCTTACGTCAACTCGGAGAACTTTGCAGGTAAGATGACCATACCCTCGAAATCACTTCTATCTTCGCTTGCTAGTTGCTCGCTCTATTGCTATGCCTATGCCGTGATACCTACCACATGATTTATCATGCCTCCCATATTGCCATGTCAAAGGGGGGGGGGGGGGGGGGGGGGGGGGGGGGGGGGGGGGGGGGGGGGGGGGGGGGGGGGGGGGGGGGGGGGGGGGGGGGGGGGGGGGGGGGGGGGGGGGGGGGGGGGGGGGGGGGGGGGGGGGGGGGGGGGGGGGGGGGGGGGGGGGGGGGGGGGGGGGGGGGGGGGGGGGGGGGGGGGGGGGGGGGGGGGGGGGGGGGGGGGGGGGGGGGGGGGGGGGGGGGGGGGGGGGGGGGGGGGGGGGGGGGGGGGGGGGGGGGGGGGGGGGGGGGGGGGGGGGGGGGGGGGGGGGGGGGGGGGGGGGGGGGGGGGGGGGGGGGGGGGGGGGGGGGGGGGGGGGGGGGGGGGGGGGGGGGGGGGGGGGGGGGGGGGGGGGGGGGGGGGGGGGGGGGGGGGGGGGGGGGGGGGGGGGGGGGGGGGGGGGGGGGGGGGGGGGGGGGGGGGGGGGGGGGGGGGGGGGGGGGGGGGGGGGGGGGGGGGGGGGGGGGGGGGGGGGGGGGTGGGGTATTTGGTATATACCTGTACGCTTCGCTCATCCGGTGTACCCTGAGAACGAGACCGCGCACCTCCTATCAGGCTAGGTCGGTGCATCGGGAAGTCTTGCTGGACTTGTTTTACCATTGTCGAAATGTCTTGTAACCGGGATTTCGAGTCTGATCGGGTTGTTCTGGGAGAAGGAATATCCTTCATTGATCATGAGAGCTCGTGATGGGCTAAGTTGGGACACCCCTGCAGGGTATAAACTTTCGAGAGTCGTGCCCGCGGTTATGTGGCAGATGGGAATTTGTTAATATCCGGTTGTAGAGAACTTGACACTTGACTTGATTAAAATACACCAACCGCGTGTGTAACCATGATGGTCTCTTTTCGACGAGGTTCGGGAAGAGAACACGGTGGGGTTATGCTTGAACGTAAGTAGTTCAGGATCACTTCTTGAACACTTCTAGTTTACGACCGTTGCGTAGTTTCTCATCTTACTCTTGTACTCGTATGTTAGCCACATATTTGCTTAGTGCTTGCTGCAACTCCACCTCATAACCTTATCCTACCCATAATCTTAAATAGTCTTGATCTTGCGGGTTTTGAGATTGCTGAGTCCTCGTGACTCACAGATACTACCAAAATAGTTGTAGGTGCCGATGATACCAGTGTAGGTGATGCTACCGAACTCAAGTGGAAGTTCGACGAGGACCTTGGTCGTTACTATGTTTCGTTTCCTGATGATCAGTAGTGGCGCCCAGTTGGGACGATCGGGGATCTAGCATTTGGGGTTTACCTTCTTTTCATTTGGATTTGACCGTGGTCGGTCTATGTGTGTACTTGGATGATGTATGATTTACTTAACTATTGTGTGAAGTGGCAATTGTAATCCAACTCTCTTTATCCCTTTCTTGTTCATTACATGGGATTGTGTGAAGATGAGCCTTCTTGCGACAAAACCACAATGCGGTTATGCCTCTAAGTCGTGCCTCGACAGGGGGGGGGGGGGGGGGGGGGGGGGGGGGGGGGGGGGGGGGGGGGGGGGGGGGGGGGGGGGGGGGGGGGGGGGGGGGGGGGGGGGGGGGGGGGGGGGGGGGGGGGGGGGGGGGGGGGGGGGGGGGGGGGGGGGGGGGGGGGGGGGGGGGGGGGGGGGGGGGGGGGGGGGGGGGGGGGGGGGGGGGGGGGGGGGGGGGGGGGGGGGGGGGGGGGGGGGGGGGGGGGGGGGGGGGGGGGGGGGGGGGGGGGGGGGGGGGGGGGGGGGGGGGGGGGGGGGGGGGGGGGGGGGGGGGGGGGGGGGGGGGGGGGGGGGGGGGGGGGGGGGGGGGGGGGGGGGGGGGGGGGGGGGGGGGGGGGGGGGGGGGGGGGGGGGGGGGGGGGGGGGGGGGGGGGGGGGGGGGGGGGGGGGGGGGGGGGGGGGGGGGGGGGGGGGGGGGGGGGGGGGGGGGGGGGGGGGGGGGGGGGGGGGGGGGGGGGGGGGGGGGGGGGGGGGGGGGGGGGGGGGGGGGGGGGGGGGGGGGGGGGGGGGGGGGGGGGGGGGGGGGGGGGGGGGGGGGGGGGGGGGGGGGGGGGGGGGGGGGGGGGGGGGGGGGGGGGGGGGGGGGGGGGGGGGGGGGGGGGGGGGGGGGGGGGGGGGGGGGGGGGGGGGGGGGGGGGGGGGGGGGGGGGGGGGGGGGGGGGGGGGGGGGGGGGGGGGGGGGGGGGGGGGGGGGGGGGGGGGGGGGGGGGGGGGGGGGGGGGGGGGGGGGGGGGGGGGGGGGGGGGGGGGGGGGGGGGGGGGGGGGGGGGGGGGGGGGGGGGGGGGGGGGGGGGGGGGGGGGGGGGGGGGGGGGGGGGGGGGGGGGGGGGGGGGGGGGGGGGGGGGGGGGGGGGGGGGGGGGGGGGGGGGGGGGGGGGGGGGGGGGGGGGGGGGGGGGGGGGGGGGGGGGGGGGGGGGGGGGGGGGGGGGGGGGGGGGGGGGGGGGGGGGGGGGGGGGGGGGGGGGGGGGGGGGGGGGGGGGGGGGGGGGGGGGGGGGGGGGGGGGGGGGGGGGGGGGGGGGGGGGGGGGGGGGGGGGGGGGGGGGGGGGGGGGGGGGGGGGGGGGGGGGGGGGGGGGGGGGGGGGGGGGGGGGGGGGGGGGGGGGGGGGGGGGGGGGGGGGGGGGGGGGGGGGGGGGGGGGGGGGGGGGGGGGGGGGGGGGGGGGGGGGGGGGGGGGGGGGGGGGGGGGGGGGGGGGGGGGGGGGGGGGGGGGGGGGGGGGGGGGGGGGGGGGGGGGGGGGGGGGGGGGGGGGGGGGGGGGGGGGGGGGGGGGGGGGGGGGGGGGGGGGGGGGGGGGGGGGGGGGGGGGGGGGGGGGGGGGGGGGGGGGGGGGGGGGGGGGGGGGGGGGGGGGGGGGGGGGGGGGGGGGGGGGGGGGGGGGGGGGGGGGGGGGGGGGGGGGGGGGGGGGGGGGGGGGGGGGGGGGGGGGGGGGGGGGGGGGGGGGGGGGGGGGGGGGGGGGGGGGGGGGGGGGGGGGGGGGGGGGGGGGGGGGGGGGGGGGGGGGGGGGGGGGGGGGGGGGGGGGGGGGGGGGGGGGGGGGGGGGGGGGGGGGGGGGGGGGGGGGGGGGGGGGGGGGGGGGGGGGGGGGGGGGGGGGGGGGGGGGGGGGGGGGGGGGGGGGGGGGGGGGGGGGGGGGGGGGGGGGGGGGGGGGGGGGGGGGGGGGGGGGGGGGGGGGGGGGGGGGGGGGGGGGGGGGGGGGGGGGGGGGGGGGGGGGGGGGGGGGGGGGGGGGGGGGGGGGGGGGGGGGGGGGGGGGGAAAAAACTGGGCTAGCCATTTTCAGAAAGATAAAAAACTACCGGGCTGGTCTGTGGTAAACATAAAAGAAAAGGCTGTCTAGACAGGCCAGAGTGCCCCGCACAGCCCAGTTGACACCCTGCCTCCATCTAAAAAACAAATTAGATAAATGCCACTCCAATTATAGCGATTCATAAAAATGCCACTGCAATTTCCAAACTTTGAAAAATGCCACTGCAATTTTTTCAACTTTGAAAAACGCCACTGCAATTTTTGCAAACTTTGAAAAACGCCACTCCAAACTTCGAAAAATGCCAGTGGAAATGGCAATTTCAAGTTTGGAAATTGCAGTGGCATTTCTCGGAATCACCAGATTTGGAGTGACATTTATTAAATTAACCCAAAACAAAAATAACTGGGCGAGCTGCTCGGTCCCTGGTGTCAGCCGCTCGTTGTGCAATTCTCTCGTTTATTGACTACGTTGACAATGGCGTGGGACCCAGATGTCAGAAATCCATTAGGAGGAGCCATTTTTTATCGGCTTCAAATAAGGAGGCACTTGCTTGCATACGGCCATGATCTTGGTGGGTCCCTGCTATCATCCTCTCCACGTACAATCATCTCCTGATTGTGTACGCATCAACCTGGTAGGCCCACAAGTCAGCCTCTAAACCCGTGGCGGAAAATACAACCCATTTAACAAATAATAGCCCATTTCATACGTTCAAATGAAAAGTTCAACATTCAGAGCAAAGTAACAGGTCTAATCCAGATATAGAGTACTAAACTTCCACGTTGACAACCATCATAGCCAAGTTAACTATCTACTCCCACTAATACTCTAGTAGTGTACAAGTACGAACTTACTCTTAGCTAACTAGATGATGTCGGCCGCCATCTGCAGTACACGCTAAACGCTGGCACCGGCGTCCTCCGCCTCGCCTCGGATTTTCCAGAGGTGTGATAAGGCGCGTTGCTCGTGCGCGTTGCCCCTTTCCATGCCAGCGTGGTCCACCGAAGCTTCGGCTTCTAAGCGAGAAACCCACTTGATGAGCTGGTAGTAAAATTTGGCATCATGAACGCGTGCCTGCCCGGCAGCCTCTAGGGCTATTTGCCGGGTGCCGGCCCCCACGTAGTCGGCCCAGTTGCGGGCGCTCTGCTCGCGACTCAGAGCGTCGGTGCACTGCTGCTCCATGTCCCGCTAGCGGCGCAAATCGGCGATACACTGCTCCTCCGCCAGGCGGTCGCGCTCCAACAACTCCTCATACTCCGCATTGCCATCTAAAGACCGATAGAATGCCTCCTCCCTCTGTCTGCCTTCCGATGAAAAACCAAACACAATTTCTGGCGGTGACCGCCTCCGGCATCGCCTATCGCGGACGGGCGGGGGCATGGCGGACGTGGCTAGAGCGAGGATAAGTGGCGAGCGATGTCGGGCCAGTGGGGGCTTATGAGGATAGGGAGAGTTGGATGAAGCTCTCCTCATCTTGAAAGATTTGCAGCCCAATAGGCTTGACAAAGTGACTTACTTGACAAAGCACAAAAAAACTGGGCTAGCCATTTTCAGAAAGATAAAAAACTACCGGGCTGGTCTGTGGTAAACATAAAAGGGGGGGGGGGGGGGGGGGGGGGGGGGGGGGGGGGGGGGGGGGGGGGGGGGGGGGGGGGGGGGGGGGGGGGGGGGGGGGGGGGGGGGGGGGGGGGGGGGGGGGGGGGGGGGGGGGGGGGGGGGGGGGGGGGGGGGGGGGGGGGGGGGGGGGGGGGGGGGGGGGGGGGGGGGGGGGGGGGGGGGGGGGGGGGGGGGGGGGGGGGGGGGGGGGGGGGGGGGGGGGGGGGGGGGGGGGGGGGGGGGGGGGGGGGGGGGGGGGGGGGGGGGGGGGGGGGGGGGGGGGGGGGGGGGGGGGGGGGGGGGGGGGGGGGGGGGGGGGGGGGGGGGGGGGGGGGGGGGGGGGGGGGGGGGGGGGGGGGGGGGGGGGGGGGGGGGGGGGGGGGGGGGGGGGGGGGGGGGGGGGGGGGGGGGGGGGGGGGGGGGGGGGGGGGGGGGGGGGGGGGGGGGGGGGGGGGGGGGGGGGGGGGGGGGGGGGGGGGGGGGGGGGGGGGGGGGGGGGGGGGGGGGGGGGGGGGGGGGGGGGGGGGGGGGGGGGGGGGGGGGGGGGGGGGGGGGGGGGGGGGGGGGGGGGGGGGGGGGGGGGGGGGGGGGGGGGGGGGGGGGGGGGGGGGGGGGGGGGGGGGGGGGGGGGGGGGGGGGGGGGGGGGGGGGGGGGGGGGGGGGGGGGGGGGGGGGGGGGGGGGGGGGGGGGGGGGGGGGGGGGGGGGGGGGGGGGGGGGGGGGGGGGGGGGGGGGGGGGGGGGGGGGGGGGGGGGGGGGGGGGGGGGGGGGGGGGGGGGGGGGGGGGGGGGGGGGGGGGGGGGGGGGGGGGGGGGGGGGGGGGGGGGGGGGGGGGGGGGGGGGGGGGGGGGGGGGGGGGGGGGGGGGGGGGGGGGGGGGGGGGGGGGGGGGGGGGGGGGGGGGGGGGGGGGGGGGGGGGGGGGGGGGGGGGGGGGGGGGGGGGGGGGGGGGGGGGGGGGGGGGGGGGGGGGGGGGGGGGGGGGGGGGGGGGGGGGGGGGGGGGGGGGGGGGGGGGGGGGGGGGGGGGGGGGGGGGGGGGGGGGGGGGGGGGGGGGGGGGGGGGGGGGGGGGGGGGGGGGGGGGGGGGGGGGGGGGGGGGGGGGGGGGGGGGGGGGGGGGGGGGGGGGGGGGGGGGGGGGGGGGGGGGGGGGGGGGGGGGGGGGGGGGGGGGGGGGGGGGGGGGGGGGGGGGGGGGGGGGGGGGGGGGGGGGGGGGGGGGGGGGGGGGGGGGGGGGGGGGGGGGGGGGGGGGGGGGGGGGGGGGGGGGGGGGGGGGGGGGGGGGGGGGGGGGGGGGGGGGGGGGGGGGGGGGGGGGGGGGGGGGGGGGGGGGGGGGGGGGGGGGGGGGGGGGGGGGGGGGGGGGGGGGGGGGGGGGGGGGGGGGGGGGGGGGGGGGGGGGGGGGGGGGGGGGGGGGGGGGGGGGGGGGGGGGGGGGGGGGGGGGGGGGGGGGGGGGGGGGGGGGGGGGGGGGGGGGGGGGGGGGGGGGGGGGGGGGGGGGGGGGGGGGGGGGGGGGGGGGGGGGGGGGGGGGGGGGGGGGGGGGGGGGGGGGGGGGGGGGGGGGGGGGGGGGGGGGGGGGGGGGGGGGGGGGGGGGGGGGGGGGGGGGGGGGGGGGGGGGGGGGGGGGGGGGGGGGGGGGGGGGGGGGGGGGGGGGGGGGGGGGGGGGGGGGGGGGGGGGGGGGGGGGGGGGGGGGGGGGGGGGGGGGGGGGGGGGGGGGGGGGGGGGGGGGGGGGGGGGGGGGGGGGGGGGGGGGGGGGGGGGGGGGGGGGGGGGGGGGGGGGGGGGGGGGGGGGGGGGGGGGGGGGGGGGGGGGGGGGGGGGGGGGGGGGGGGGGGGGGGGGGGGGGGGGGGGGGGGGGGGGGGGGGGGGGGGGGGGGGGGGGGGGGGGGGGGGGGGGGGGGGGGGGGGGGGGGGGGGGGGGGGGGGGGGGGGGGGGGGGGGGGGGGGGGGGGGGGGGGGGGGGGGGGGGGGGGGGGGGGGGGGGGGGGGGGGGGGGGGGGGGGGGGGGGGGGGGGGGGGGGGGGGGGGGGGGGGGGGGGGGGGGGGGGGGGGGGGGGGGGGGGGGGGGGGGGGGGGGGGGGGGGGGGGGGGGGGGGGGGGGGGGGGGGGGGGGGGGGGGGGGGGGGGGGGGGGGGGGGGGGGGGGGGGGGGGGGGGGGGGGGGGGGGGGGGGGGGGGGGGGGGGGGGGGGGGGGGGGGGGGGGGGGGGGGGGGGGGGGGGGGGGGGGGGGGGGGGGGGGGGGGGGGGGGGGGGGGGGGGGGGGGGGGGGGGGGGGGGGGGGGGGGGGGGGGGGGGGGGGGGGGGGGGGGGGGGGGGGGGGGGGGGGGGGGGGGGGGGGGGGGGGGGGGGGGGGGGGGGGGGGGGGGGGGGGGGGGGGGGGGGGGGGGGGGGGGGGGGGGGGGGGGGGGGGGGGGGGGGGGGGGGGGGGGGGGGGGGGGGGGGGGGGGGGGGGGGGGGGGGGGGGGGGGGGGGGGGGGGGGGGGGGGGGGGGGGGGGGGGGGGGGGGGGGGGGGGGGGGGGGGGGGGGGGGGGGGGGGGGGGGGGGGGGGGGGGGGGGGGGGGGGGGGGGGGGGGGGGGGGGGGGGGGGGGGGGGGGGGGGGGGGGGGGGGGGGGGGGGGGGGGGGGGGGGGGGGGGGGGGGGGGGGGGGGGGGGGGGGGGGGGGGGGGGGGGGGGGGGGGGGGGGGGGGGGGGGGGGGGGGGGGGGGGGGGGGGGGGGGGGGGGGGGGGGGGGGGGGGGGGGGGGGGGGGGGGGGGGGGGGGGGGGGGGGGGGGGGGGGGGGGGGGGGGGGGGGGGGGGGGGGGGGGGGGGGGGGGGGGGGGGGGGGGGGGGGGGGGGGGGGGGGGGGGGGGGGGGGGGGGGGGGGGGGGGGGGGGGGGGGGGGGGGGGGGGGGGGGGGGGGGGGGGGGGGGGGGGGGGGGGGGGGGGGGGGGGGGGGGGGGGGGGGGGGGGGGGGGGGGGGGGGGGGGGGGGGGGGGGGGGGGGGGGGGGGGGGGGGGGGGGGGGGGGGGGGGGGGGGGGGGGGGGGGGGGGGGGGGGGGGGGGGGGGGGGGGGGGGGGGGGGGGGGGGGGGGGGGGGGGGGGGGGGGGGGGGGGGGGGGGGGGGGGGGGGGGGGGGGGGGGGGGGGGGGGGGGGGGGGGGGGGGGGGGGGGGGGGGGGGGGGGGGGGGGGGGGGGGGGGGGGGGGGGGGGGGGGGGGGGGGGGGGGGGGGGGGGGGGGGGGGGGGGGGGGGGGGGGGGGGGGGGGGGGGGGGGGGGGGGGGGGGGGGGGGGGGGGGGGGGGGGGGGGGGGGGGGGGGGGGGGGGGGGGGGGGGGGGGGGGGGGGGGGGGGGGGGGGGGGGGGGGGGGGGGGGGGGGGGGGGGGGGGGGGGGGGGTGAAGCACGACTAACTGGTACTGTACGCAGAGAAAATGGGTTGTATTTGTCCTCCATGGTTTAGAGGCTGACTTGTGGGCCTAGCAAGTTGACGCATACACAATCAGGAGATGATTGTACGTGGAGAGGATGACAGCAGGGACCCGCCAAGGTCATGGCAGTACGCAAGCAAGTGCCTCCTTATTTCAAGCCAATAAAAAAATGGCTCCTCCTAGTGGATTTCTAACATCTGGGTCCCATGCCATTGTCAACGTAGTCAATAAACGAGAGAATTGCACAACGAGCGGCTGACACCAGGGACCCAGCAGCTCGTCCAGTTATTTTTGTTTTGGGTTAATTTGATAAATGCCACTCCAAATCTGGTGTATCTGAGAAATGCCACTGCAATTTCCAAACTTTGAAAAATGCCATTTCATGCCATTTCTAGTGGCATTTTTCGAAGTCTGTAGTGGCGTTTTTCAAAGTTTGCAAACTGCAGTGGCGTTTTTCAAAGTTTGCAAAAATTGCAGTGGCATTTTTCAAAGTTTGGAAATTGCAGTGGCATTTTTATGAATCGACATAATTGGAGTGGCATTTATCTAATTTGTTTTTGAGACGGAAGCAGGGTGTCAACTTGGCTGTGTGGGGGGGGGGGGGGGGGGGGGGGGGGGGGGGGGGGGGGGGGGGGGGGGGGGGGGGGGGGGGGGGGGGGGGGGGGGGGGGGGGGGGGGGGGGGGGGGGGGGGGGGGGGGGGGGGGGGGGGGGGGGGGGGGGGGGGGGGGGGGGGGGGGGGGGGGGGGGGGGGGGGGGGGGGGGGGGGGGGGGGGGGGGGGGGGGGGGGGGGGGGGGGGGGGGGGGGGGGGGGGGGGGGGGGGGGGGGGGGGGGGGGGGGGGGGGGGGGGGGGGGGGGGGGGGGGGGGGGGGGGGGGGGGGGGGGGGGGGGGGGGGGGGGGGGGGGGGGGGGGGGGGGGGGGGGGGGGGGGGGGGGGGGGGGGGGGGGGGGGGGGGGGGGGGGGGGGGGGGGGGGGGGGGGGGGGGGGGGGGGGGGGGGGGGGGGGGGGGGGGGGGGGGGGGGGGGGGGGGGGGGGGGGGGGGGGGGGGGGGGGGGGGGGGGGGGGGGGGGGGGGGGGGGGGGGGGGGGGGGGGGGGGGGGGGGGGGGGGGGGGGGGGGGGGGGGGGGGGGGGGGGGGGGGGGGGGGGGGGGGGGGGGGGGGGGGGGGGGGGGGGGGGGGGGGGGGGGGGGGGGGGGGGGGGGGGGGGGGGGGGGGGGGGGGGGGGGGGGGGGGGGGGGGGGGGGGGGGGGGGGGGGGGGGGGGGGGGGGGGGGGGGGGGGGGGGGGGGGGGGGGGGGGGGGGGGGGGGGGGGGGGGGGGGGGGGGGGGGGGGGGGGGGGGGGGGGGGGGGGGGGGGGGGGGGGGGGGGGGGGGGGGGGGGGGGGGGGGGGGGGGGGGGGGGGGGGGGGGGGGGGGGGGGGGGGGGGGGGGGGGGGGGGGGGGGGGGGGGGGGGGGGGGGGGGGGGGGGGGGGGGGGGGGGGGGGGGGGGGGGGGGGGGGGGGGGGGGGGGGGGGGGGGGGGGGGGGGGGGGGGGGGGGGGGGGGGGGGGGGGGGGGGGGGGGGGGGGGGGGGGGGGGGGGGGGGGGGGGGGGGGGGGGGGGGGGGGGGGGGGGGGGGGGGGGGGGGGGGGGGGGGGGGGGGGGGGGGGGGGGGGGGGGGGGGGGGGGGGGGGGGGGGGGGGGGGGGGGGGGGGGGGGGGGGGGGGGGGGGGGGGGGGGGGGGGGGGGGGGGGGGGGGGGGGGGGGGGGGGGGGGGGGGGGGGGGGGGGGGGGGGGGGGGGGGGGGGGGGGGGGGGGGGGGGGGGGGGGGGGGGGGGGGGGGGGGGGGGGGGGGGGGGGGGGGGGGGGGGGGGGGGGGGGGGGGGGGGGGGGGGGGGGGGGGGGGGGGGGGGGGGGGGGGGGGGGGGGGGGGGGGGGGGGGGGGGGGGGGGGGGGGGGGGGGGGGGGGGGGGGGGGGGGGGGGGGGGGGGGGGGGGGGGGGGGGGGGGGGGGGGGGGGGGGGGGGGGGGGGGGGGGGGGGGGGGGGGGGGGGGGGGGGGGGGGGGGGGGGGGGGGGGGGGGGGGGGGGGGGGGGGGGGGGGGGGGGGGGGGGGGGGGGGGGGGGGGGGGGGGGGGGGGGGGGGGGGGGGGGGGGGGGGGGGGGGGGGGGGGGGGGGGGGGGGGGGGGGGGGGGGGGGGGGGGGGGGGGGGGGGGGGGGGGGGGGGGGGGGGGGGGGGGGGGGGGGGGGGGGGGGGGGGGGGGGGGGGGGGGGGGGGGGGGGGGGGGGGGGGGGGGGGGGGGGGGGGGGGGGGGGGGGGGGGGGGGGGGGGGGGGGGGGGGGGGGGGGGGGGGGGGGGGGGGGGGGGGGGGGGGGGGGGGGGGGGGGGGGGGGGGGGGGGGGGGGGGGGGGGGGGGGGGGGGGGGGGGGGGGGGGGGGGGGGGGGGGGGGGGGGGGGGGGGGGGGGGGGGGGGGGGGGGGGGGGGGGGGGGGGGGGGGGGGGGGGGGGGGGGGGGGGGGGGGGGGGGGGGGGGGGGGGGGGGGGGGGGTGACTCGAAATTTCGGGATTAAAAATAGTTCGGACCGCACCGAAATATGCAACATTTCGTATAATTTTTTAACCCTGGCCACAATATGGGCTGTAATGCTAACAAAAAGAATATGGGCTCCAAAAAAAACCTTAAGAATTAGCAAATGGGCTGTAAATTATTAGAAATAATGGCAGATGGGCTGTATGCTGTTTTCCACAGATTTGAGGCTTTCCTAAAAAAAAGGTTGACGCACAAGCAGTGACTGTTGGATGTCCATCCAACGGCCGTCGTGCTTCTTCAATCTCTGCTCTTCTTGCTCCAGCCACTCAAACAAGCGCCGGCGGGACTGCCTCCTCCCTCCTCCCCGCGGCCGGCTGTGCTGCCGCGCAGGCCTCACCGCCCCACCGTACTCCCATCGCTAGCCTAGCCATCCCTCTACTCACCCACACCTGCTGTTATTCTCCGGTGACGGCAGACGAACCAGTAAACCCTCGTACAGTTGTACTCCCCTCCGCGTGGGAAACAACTGTCGAGTCTTCCCTGCCTCCGTGTCGTTCCCTTCCTAGGCCTCGCCGTCGTCCACCGCCCTGGTGCTCTCGGCATGGTCTGGTCAACATGGTCAACGACCGACATGCATCTGAAGTGGACTGTACGTGGAGAGGCTGACAGCTGGGTCCACGGCCGCACGCAAGGAAATGCCTCCTTATTATGCGCAAAATAATGATTCCTCCACCTGACATCTGGGACCCACCGAAAGGGCCTCTGTATTTCGCAAAAAAATGTTACCGCCGCTGACAGCTCGGACCCACCAGCTATATCTTCACACGCAAGGAAGTGCGTCCTTATTACGCACAAAAAAATGAATACTCCCCCTGCTAGCTGGGACCCAGTATAGTGGCAGGCTGACTTGTGGGCCTACTAAGTTGACGGGGGCGGAGGGCTTTGTCAACTTAGTCAATATGCACGATTCTAGCTCCAGTGACCGTACGATGTCCATCCAACGGCCGTAATGCTTCTTCAACCTCTGGTCTTCTTGCTCCAGCCGCCCAAACCAGCGCCGGTT
>JAAAWM010008667.1:0-15786 GCA_036873465.1 Thinopyrum obtusiflorum
CTGCGACCAAGCCGACTTGAACCTAAGGGGTCGCGCGCTTAAGGGAAGGAACTTGTGAGGCCGGATCGGACTCCACGAGTCAGATGTGATCCTACTCGGACTCGGATCCTGGCCAAACAGACTTTGGGCTTTAGGATCCGTGCGAGGCCCAAGTGTTGAGCCCACGACGGATGCCTATATAAAGTGGGGGTGCGGCACACTCATGCGGTTGATCGCTTTGGCGCTGTCACTAGGGTTTGCATGTGTTGCGAATAGCCACCTCCACTCGCCGCCGACTGTGTGATCGGACCTAGCAGTCCGCCGCACGGTATTCCTCCTGCACGCGCGGATACCGTTAGAGGCGGTGCACCTGCGCCGCTCCGGCGAACTTGTACGAGGGAACTGATGACCGGCTGTTCGAGGGATATCGGACGAGGAGGAGACGATCCACACGGACGTGCTGCCCCAACTCTTCTTCCGCTGCACGGCACTGCGCGTCTAGTGGTAACGAACTGTGATCCATCTCCCATAGCATGTTCTTGGTTGTTCTGTGTGTAGGAAAATTTTAATTTGCAGTCGACGCACCCTACCGTAGAACCCAACAGTGGTATCAGAGCCTCTGCTATAGGATTTGCATTCAGATCATATGCATATTAGATATGTGGAGGCAACAGATGAGATCTGTTGTCGTTTAAGAGATCAGCTGTGTGCACGGTTGATGAGATCAACTGCACATGGGGATCGATGAGGCTATGTTTTCTGATGATCGGGATCGATGAGGTCGTGACACAACCTACTCCTACCGGTCAGTGATCCGCCATCGGGGTTAACAGTGAAACATAAATCCGAATCAGATTCGCGATGATCGATAAGATCGGTCAGATCAGAGAATTCGACGTGATCGGAGTTCAGATGTGATCTGTGATTTCCAAAAACGTCAGGCGCTGCCCGCACCCATGAGGGGCGCTGCCCCTTCGAACCCCACACTCATGCGGGACCACCGTGTGCGTAGCACCTTGTATTTCGTACCCGACACTCAAACCGGTAGAATGCAATTCTATGCATAACTTTGTTTTGCAGGTTTGATGTGAATAGTATGGCTCATGTATATGTGATGCATGTGTGTAATTTATACATGGCATGCGCGTCATGTTTGTCAGCCGGCAGGAGCCAAAGTGCTATCATTATAATGTATAACAACCTGCGTGTCGACTTGTGACTCTATGTAAAATTCATTACTAGTTGTAGTAGTTGGATAATAGAGATCAGGTTGGTGGCTTGGCGTCCAGGCATGACAAACCAGATGGAGTTCCTAGATGGTCATCGGAGTCGGAGCCGACCTGGAAGAACGTCCATGAAGGAGCCATACTATTTCACAATATGTGTTTATTTGTGATTGTTATACTTCTTTCTTTCTATGCATGTTAGAATGGTAGAAAGATCCCTCATGAATATCAAGCGAATTGCCATCCCTGATGTTGCACCTTCGCACGTCAAGTACGTCTAGTAGTGGGCTCATAAAATTGGGGTGCTGCTGGATGTCCTTGAACTGAAGGGTTCGTGTCGGACACGGACATGCACTGCATCACGTTAACTTGACAAGGCTATCAAAACGGTTTTGGGCCTTGTGGCAAAGAAGATTGGGGGCAGGGGTATGAGATACCTTCCCGACCGACAGGAGTCGTATAGATATACGATTAGCAAGGAGTTGCTTACCGGATAGGCATGTTGTCTAGCAGTGATGCTAAAGCTCACTAGTCGCATGTGCTAGTCGGATCCTGAATCACTGAGAGTGTGCGGAGGGATGCCAACTTCAGTGGGAGTATTTATATTTAAGCCTTGAATTACTCTACATAATCACGGGGGGGGGGGGGGGGGGGGGGGGGGGGGGGGGGGGGGGGGGGGGGGGGGGGGGGGGGGGGGGGGGGGGGGGGGGGGGGGGGGGGGGGGGGGGGGGGGGGGGGGGGGGGGGGGGGGGGGGGGGGGGGGGGGGGGGGGGGGGGGGGGGGGGGGGGGGGGGGGGGGGGGGGGGGGGGGGGGGGGGGGGGGGGGGGGGGGGGGGGGGGGGGGGGGGGGGGGGGGGGGGGGGGGGGGGGGGGGGGGGGGGGGGGGGGGGGGGGGGGGGGGGGGGGGGGGGGGGGGGGGGGGGGGGGGGGGGGGGGGGGGGGGGGGGGGGGGGGGGGGGGGGGGGGGGGGGGGGGGGGGGGGGGGGGGGGGGGGGGGGGGGGGGGGGGGGGGGGGGGGGGGGGGGGGGGGGGGGGGGGGGGGGGGGGGGGGGGGGGGGGGGGGGGGGGGGGGGGGGGGGGGGGGGGGGGGGGGGGGGGGGGGGGGGGGGGGGGGGGGGGGGGGGGGGGGGGGGGGGGGGGGGGGGGGGGGGGGGGGGGGGGGGGGGGGGGGGGGGGGGGGGGGGGGGGGGGGGGGGGGGGGGGGGGGGGGGGGGGGGGGGGGGGGGGGGGGGGGGGGGGGGGGGGGGGGGGGGGGGGGGGGGGGGGGGGGGGGGGGGGGGGGGGGGGGGGGGGGGGGGGGGGGGGGGGGGGGGGGGGGGGGGGGGGGGGGGGGGGGGGGGGGGGGGGGGGGGGGGGGGGGGGGGGGGGGGGGGGGGGGGGGGGGGGGGGGGGGGGGGGGGGGGGGGGGGGGGGGGGGGGGGGGGGGGGGGGGGGGGGGGGGGGGGGGGGGGGGGGGGGGGGGGGGGGGGGGGGGGGGGGGGGGGGGGGGGGGGGGGGGGGGGGGGGGGGGGGGGGGGGGGGGGGGGGGGGGGGGGGGGGGGGGGGGGGGGGGGGGGGGGGGGGGGGGGGGGGGGGGGGGGGGGGGGGGGGGGGGGGGGGGGGGGGGGGGGGGGGGGGGGGGGGGGGGGGGGGGGGGGGGGGGGGGGGGGGGGGGGGGGGGGGGGGGGGGGGGGGGGGGGGGGGGGGGGGGGGGGGGGGGGGGGGGGGGGGGGGGGGGGGGGGGGGGGGGGGGGGGGGGGGGGGGGGGGGGGGGGGGGGGGGGGGGGGGGGGGGGGGGGGGGGGGGGGGGGGGGGGGGGGGGGGGGGGGGGGGGGGGGGGGGGGGGGGGGGGGGGGGGGGGGGGGGGGGGGGGGGGGGGGGGGGGGGGGGGGGGGGGGGGGGGGGGGGGGGGGGGGGGGGGGGGGGGGGGGGGGGGGGGGGGGGGGGGGGGGGGGGGGGGGGGGGGGGGGGGGGGGGGGGGGGGGGGGGCTTCCCGACCGACAGGAGTCGTATAGAGATACGATTAGCAAGGAGTTGCTTACCGAATAGGCATGTTGTCTAGCAGTGACGCTAAAGCTCACTAGTCACATGTGCTAGTCAGATCATGAATCACTAAGAGTTTGCGGAGGGATGCCAACTTCAGTGGGAGTATTTTCGTTTAAGGCTAGAATTACTCTACATAAACACATTGCTTAGTGATTGCATATTTTCTGTTGTAGATTAATGGCACTACCTGCTCAACCCAACTTTGCATTGAAATCAATTCTGGAAAAGGATAAACTGAATGGAACAAACTTTACCACCTGGTATAGAAATCTGAGAATTGTTCTCAAGCATGATAAAAAAGGAACATGTTCTAGAGGGTCCACTTCCAGAGGAACCTGCCGATAATGCTAGTGCCACTGCTAAGAATGCCTACCAAAAACTCGTTGATGAATCAACGGAGATCAGCTGTCTGATGCTGGCTTGTATGGAGCCCGATTTGCAACAGCATTTAAAAAATGTTGAGGCTTACGATATGATCGAGAGTCTCAAGAGCATGTTTCAGACATAGGCTATGACCGAAAGGTTCAACGTCTGGCGATCCTTGATGGATTGCAAGCTGAAGGAAGGTGATCCACTGAGCCCACATGTGATCAAGATGATCGGATATGTGCAAGCTTTGGATCGGTTGGGCTTCCCGCTCTTGGATGAGCTGGCTACAGATGCAGTTCTGGGTTCTCTTTCGCCTAGCTATGGGACGTTCATCTCGAACTATCATATGCACGGCATGGATAAGAAGATCACTGAATTGCATGGGATGCTCAAAGTGGCAGAGCAGGATATTAAGAAAGGCACGCATCAAGTGTTGATGGTGCAGAAATCGGCTAAGTTCAAGAAGAGTTGGTCTAAGAAAAAGGCTAAGGCAAAGGGCACGGAGACGGTAACCTCCGCCGCTGCGCCAAAGTCTGGACCGGACTCAAAGACCATTTGCTACCATTGCAAGGAAACTGGTCATTGGAAGAGGAACTGTAGCAAGTGGCTTGCAGAGCATGGCAAGAAGGCCGGAAAGGGGGGGGGGGGGGGGGGGGGGGGGGGGGGGGGGGGGGGGGGGGGGGGGGGGGGGGGGGGGGGGGGGGGGGGGGGGGGGGGGGGGGGGGGGGGGGGGGGGGGGGGGGGGGGGGGGGGGGGGGGGGGGGGGGGGGGGGGGGGGGGGGGGGGGGGGGGGGGGGGGGGGGGGGGGGGGGGGGGGGGGGGGGGGGGGGGGGGGGGGGGGGGGGGGGGGGGGGGGGGGGGGGGGGGGGGGGGGGGGGGGGGGGGGGGGGGGGGGGGGGGGGGGGGGGGGGGGGGGGGGGGGGGGGGGGGGGGGGGGGGGGGGGGGGGGGGGGGGGGGGGGGGGGGGGGGGGGGGGGGGGGGGGGGGGGGGGGGGGGGGGGGGGGGGGGGGGGGGGGGGGGGGGGGGGGGGGGGGGGGGGGGGGGGGGGGGGGGGGGGGGGGGGGGGGGGGGGGGGGGGGGGGGGGGGGGGGGGGGGGGGGGGGGGGGGGGGGGGGGGGGGGGGGGGGGGGGGGGGGGGGGGGGGGGGGGGGGGGGGGGGGGGGGGGGGGGGGGGGGGGGGGGGGCGTCCGACTTCGGGTCATTCGAGACATGTGAATCATGCTTGCTCGGCAAGATGGCTAAGTCTCCTTTCGCAAAGAGTTGCGAGAGGGCGTCCGAGCTGTTGGAACTTATACATAGTGATGTGTGTGGTCCAATGAGCACAACTGCCAGAGGTGGCTATCAGTACTTCGTGACTTTTACCGACAACTTGAGTAGATATGGATATATCTATTTGATGAGGCACAAGTCGGAAACTTTTGAAAAGTTCAAAGAGTTTCAGAACGAGGTTGAGAACCAGCTCGGCAAGACTATAAAGCTTCTACGATCTGATCGTGGAGGTGAGTACATGAGCCAGGAGTTTGATGATCATCTGAAAAGCCGAGGTATAGTACCTCATCTCACACCTCCGGGTACGCCACAGAGAAACGGCGTGTCGGAACGGAGGAATCGTACCTTGTTGGACATGGTTCGGTCTATGATGAGCAAATCGGATTTACCCTTGTCATTCTGGGGATACGCTCTAGAAACTGCAGCTTTCACACTAAACAGGGTACCATCAAAATCCGTAGATAAGACACCACATGAGATGTGGACCGGGAAGACTCCCAGTTTGTCTTTTCTAAAGATTTGGGGTTGTGAAGCATTTGTCAAGCGACTTATGTCAGACAAGCTTACACCCAAATCGGATAAGTGCATATTCATGGGATATCCGAGGGAAACCTTGGGATATAGCTTCTACAACCGGGAAGAGAACAAAGTGTTTGTTGCTCGGAATGGGGTTTTCCTTGAGAAAGAGTTTCTCAGTCGAGAGGCCAGTGGGAGGACGGTCCGACTCGAAGAAATTCAAGGACCACTCGGGGATGGCTCGGCGGGGGGGGGGGGGGGGGGGGGGGGGGGGGGGGGGGGGGGGGGGGGGGGGGGGGGGGGGGGGGGGGGGGGGGGGGGGGGGGGGGGGGGGGGGGGGGGGGGGGGGGGGGGGGGGGGGGGGGGGGGGGGGGGGGGGGGGGGGGGGGGGGGGGGGGGGGGGGGGGGGGGGGGGGGGGGGGGGGGGGGGGGGGGGGGGGGGGGGGGGGGGGGGGGGGGGGGGGGGGGGGGGGGGGGGGGGGGGGGGGGGGGGGGGGGGGGGGGGGGGGGGGGGGGGGGGGGGGGGGGGGGGGGGGGGGGGGGGGGGGGGGGGGGGGGGGGGGGGGGGGGGGGGGGGGGGGGGGGGGGGGGGGGGGGGGGGGGGGGGGGGGGGGGGGGGGGGGGGGGGGGGGGGGGGGGGGGGGGGGGGGGGGCGCAGTGCCGTGCAGCGGAAGAAGAGTTGGGGTAGCGCATCCGCGTGGATCGTCTCCTCCTCGTGCGATCTCCCTCGAACAGTCGGTCGTCCGATCCAACGTACAAGTTCGCCGGAGCGGCGCAGGTGCACCACCTCGGTATCCGCGCGTGCAGGAGGAACGTCGTGTGGCGGACTGCTAGGTCCGATCACACAACCGGCAGCGAGTGGAGGTGTCTATTCGCAACACATGCAAACCCTAGTGACAGCGCCGAAGCGATCAGCTCCATGAGTGTGCCGCACCTCCACTATATATAGGCATCCGTCGCGGGCTCAACACTTGGGCCTCGCACGAACCCTAAAGCCCATAAGTCTACTCGGCCACAATCCGAATACAGCTCGGATCACATCCGACCAGTGTCCTCGGATCCGACCTCGTAGGTTCCTTCCCTTAAGCGCGTGACCCCTTAGGTTCAAGTCGGCTTGGTCGCAGTTCGGATCACCTCCGAACTGCACGGTTGGTAGTGGCCTCTAGCAAGGCAAGCCGAACACCAAGCAGACTATGAAGCTGGTTAGGCGAACCTGTACATCATACTTCCATTCCTTTTGCCACACGATATATGTTGTCGGGCTCAAGGCGAGTCTGCCATCCTTGTGCTAGTCCGACCTCTTTCTCGTTCCAGTGATGCCGACCACTATCTAGATTATCTCATAATCCTTGTCGCATGGCCATGCTTATCCTGGTCGGATCACACAAGGGGCCCAGAGTATATCTCTCCTGATCGGAGGGGCAAATCCCATCTTGCTCGACCACGTCTCGCAGCATGGGTCTGGACAAGCCTGAAACCTACCTTTGTAACTACCCAGTCACGGAGTAGCGTTTGGTCGGCCCAAAGCAAGTCTGTCACCATCCCGAGTACATGTGTCAGCTCAGGTCTTCGGACACAGAACGTATGTTGTACTAGAGACTCACAGATGACATATCGCTGCGTCTCATAGTTGGGTCTGTCCGACTCGGACCTTATCTCGACTCGGATCCGACTATGTCGAATCCGACCAGACCTTTCCAAGCCCATAATATCCGGTTAGCATCCAATGCTCCATGGCTAGTGAGACCAAGCCATCAACTATGTCATATGCTAGTCTAGTTGGCTGCGCGCCCACACAACCCTTTCGACTAGGGACCTCTTAGGACAGTCATCATACAATGCATAGTCCCACAAAAAAAGTCACGTACTTGCTGATACACATCATTGATAATGTCCAAGGACTATCTTTATTCATAAACACATAGGAAATATCATCATACATGATTGCCTCTAGGGCATATCTCCAACAGTCTCCCACTTGCACTAGAGCCAATCAAGTAGACATCGAATGCCCATAGCTCTAACGTGCCCCTCATGCTTGGGTTGTGGAAGCGGCTTAGTCAACGGATCTGCTACATTTGCATCCATGTGAATTTTGCATAACTCTACATCACCATTCTTTACGATCTTTCGTATCAGGTGATATTTCCGATCTATGTGTCTGACCTTGTGGTAATTCCTCGGCTCCTTGGCTTGTGTGATGGCACCAGAATTATCACAAGAAAGGTCCAACAGTTTTATCGAGGCTGGAAAATACCAAGATCATCCAAAAAGTTCCGGATCCAAACACCTTCCTTCGCAGCTTCACAAGCCGCAATGTATTCGGCTTCTGTGGTAGAATCGGCCACCGTATCTTGCTTGGAACTCATCCAGCTCACTGCTCCTCCGTTCATGACATACACGAATTCGGACTGTGATCGACAATCATCTCTGTCAGTTTGGAAACTAGCATCAGCGTAACCCCTTACGATGAGCTCTTCCTCACCTCCATAAACTAGGAACATCTCTTTAGTCCTTTTCAGGTACTTCAAAATAGTCTTTACCGCTGCCTAGTGAGTCTCACCTGGGTTGGCCTGGTATCTTCTTGTTAGGCTTATTGCAAAAGCAACATCATGCCTTGTACATATCATGGCATACATGATGGATCCGATTGCCGAGGCATACGAGGGGGGGGGGGGGGGGGGGGGGGGGGGGGGGGGGGGGGGGGGGGGGGGGGGGGGGGGGGGGGGGGGGGGGGGGGGGGGGGGGGGGGGGGGGGGGGGGGGGGGGGGGGGGGGGGGGGGGGGGGGGGGGGGGGGGGGGGGGGGGGGGGGGGGGGGGGGGGGGGGGGGGGGGGGGGGGGGGGGGGGGGGGGGGGGGGGGGGGGGGGGGGGGGGGGGGGGGGGGGGGGGGGGGGGGGGGGGGGGGGGGGGGGGGGGGGGGGGGGGGGGGGGGGGGGGGGGGGGGGGGGGGGGGGGGGGGGGGGGGGGGGGGGGGGGGGGGGGGGGGGGGGGGGGGGGGGGGGGGGGGGGGGGGGGGGGGGGGGGGGGGGGGGGGGGGGGGGGGGGGGGGGGGGGGGGGGGGGGGGGGGGGGGGGGGGGGGGGGGGGGGGGGGGGGGGGGGGGGGGGGGGGGGGGGGGGGGGGGGGGGGGGGGGGGGGGGGGGGGGGGGGGGGGGGGGGGGGGGGGGGGGGGGGGGGGGGGGGGGGGGGGGGGGGGGGGGGGGGGGGGGGGGGGGGGGGGGGGGGGGGGGGGGGGGGGGGGGGGGGGGGGGGGGGGGGGGGGGGGGGGGGGGGGGGGGGGGGGGGGGGGGGGGGGGGGGGGGGGGGGGGGGGGGGGGGGGGGGGGGGGGGGGGGGGGGGGGGGGGGGGGGGGGGGGGGGGGGGGGGGGGGGGGGGGGGGGGGGGGGGGGGGGGGGGGGGGGGGGGGGGGGGGGGGGGGGGGGGGGGGGGGGGGGGGGGGGGGGGGGGGGGGGGGGGGGGGGGGGGGGGGGGGGGGGGGGGGGGGGGGGGGGGGGGGGGGGGGGGGGGGGGGGGGGGGGGGGGGGGGGGGGGGGGGGGGGGGGGGGGGGGGGGGGGGGGGGGGGGGGGGGGGGGGGGGGGGGGGGGGGGGGGGGGGGGGGGGGGGGGGGGGGGGGGGGGGGGGGGGGGGGGGGGGGGGGGGGGGGGGGGGGGGGGGGGGGGGGGGGGGGGGGGGGGGGGGGGGGGGGGGGGGGGGGGGGGGGGGGGGGGGGGGGGGGGGGGGGGGGGGGGGGGGGGGGGGGGGGGGGGGGGGGGGGGGGGGGGGGGGGGGGGGGGGGGGGGGGGGGGGGGGGGGGGGGGGGGGGGGGGGGGGGGGGGGGGGGGGGGGGGGGGGGGGGGGGGGGGGGGGGGGGGGGGGGGGGGGGGGGGGGGGGGGGGGGGGGGGGGGGGGGGGGGGGGGGGGGGGGGGGGGGGGGGGGGGGGGGGGGGGGGGGGGGGGGGGGGGGGGGGGGGGGGGGGGGGGGGGGGGGGGGGGGGGGGGGGGGGGGGGGGGGGGGGGGGGGGGGGGGGGGGGGGGGGGGGGGGGGGGGGGGGGGGGGGGGGGGGGGGGGGGGGGGGGGGGGGGGGGGGGGGGGGGGGGGGGGGGGGGGGGGGGGGGGGGGGGGGGGGGGGGGGGGGGGGGGGGGGGGGGGGGGGGGGGGGGGGGGGGGGGGGGGGGGGGGGGGGGGGGGGGGGGGGGGGGGGGGGGGGGGGGGGGGGGGGGGGGGGGGGGGGGGGGGGGGGGGGGGGGGGGGGGGGGGGGGGGGGGGGGGGGGGGGGGGGGGGGGGGGGGGGGGGGGGGGGGGGGGGGGGGGGGGGGGGGGGGGGGGGGGGGGGGGGGGGGGGGGGGGGGGGGGGGGGGGGGGGGGGGGGGGGGGGGGGGGGGGGGGGGGGGGGGGGGGGGGGGGGGGGGGGGGGGGGGGGGGGGGGGGGGGGGGGGGGGGGGGGGGGGGGGGGGGGGGGGGGGGGGGGGGGGGGGGGGGGGGGGGGGGGGGGGGGGGGGGGGGGGGGGGGGGGGGGGGGGGGGGGGGGGGGGGGGGGGGGGGGGGGGGGGGGGGGGGGGGGGGGGGGGGGGGGGGGGGGGGGGGGGGGGGGGGGGGGGGGGGGGGGGGGGGGGGGGGGGGGGGGGGGGGGGGGGGGGGGGGGGGGGGGGGGGGGGGGGGGGGGGGGGGGGGGGGGGGGGGGGGGGGGGGGGGGGGGGGGGGGGGGGGGGGGGGGGGGGGGGGGGGGGGGGGGGGGGGGGGGGGGGGGGGGGGGGGGGGGGGGGGGGGGGGGGGGGGGGGGGGGGGGGGGGGGGGGGGGGGGGGGGGGGGGGGGGGGGGGGGGGGGGGGGGGCGATGCTGAAGTCGGTGAGGATCGTACTAGCTATAGCTGCATATTTCGATTATGAGATATGGCAGATGGATGTCAAGACGGCTTTCCTTCATGGAAATTTAACCGAGGACGTGTATATGATACAGCCCGAGGGTTTTGGCGATCTGACTAGCACTAGTAAGGTATGCAAGCTCAAGAGATCCATTTATGGGTTGAGGCAAGCATCTTGGAGTTGGAACATTCGTTTTGATGAGGTTGTCACTGGTTTCGGTTTCATCAAAAGCGAAGAGGACTCTTGTTTATACAAGAAGTTAAGTGGGAGCTCGATAGTGTTTTTGATCTTGTATGTGGATGACATACTACTGATCGAAAATGATGTTTCGATGCTGAACTCGGTCAAGGAGTCATTGAATGGCAAGTTTTCGATGAAGGTCCTTGGTGAGGCAATGTACATTTTAGGCATTAAGATCTATAGAGATAGATCGAGGAGGCTGCTCGGCTTAAGCTAGAGCACGTACATAGATAAAGTGTTGAAGCAGTTCAAGATGAGTGAGGCGAAGAAAGGGTTCTTGCCACTCTCACATGGTATAAGGCTAAGCGAGACTCAGAGTCCTTTGACATCTGATGAGCGAAGCAAGATGAGTAGGATTCCGTATGCCTCGGCAATCAGATCCATCATGTATGCCATGATATGTACAAGGCCTGATGTTGCTTTTGCAATAAGCCTAACGAGCAGATACCAGGCCAACCCAGGTGAGACTCACTGGGCAGCGGTAATGACTATTTTGAAGTACCTGAAAAGTACTAAAGAGATGTTCCTAGTTTATGGAGCTGAGGAAGAGCTCGTCGTAAGGGGTTACGCCGATGCTAGTTTCCAAACAGACAGAGATGATTGTCGATCACAGTCCGGATTTGTGTATGTCCTGAACGAAGGAGCAGTGAGCTGGATGAGTTCCAAGCAAGATACGGTGGCCGATTCTACCACAGAAGCTAAATACATTGCGGCTTGTGAAGCTGCGAAGGAAGGTGTTTGGATCCGGAACTTTTTGGATGATCTTGGTATTTTCCCAGCCTCGGTAAAACCGTTGGACCTTTATTGTGATAATTCTGGTGCCATCGCACAAGCCAAGGAGCCGAGGAATCACCACAAAGTCAGACAGATAGATCAGAAATATCACCTGATACGAAAGATCGTAAAGAATGGTGATGTAGAGTTATGCAAAATTCACCACAAGGCCAATGACTGTTGGAGATATGCCCTAGAGGCAATCATGTATGATGATATTTCCTATGTGTTTATGAATAAAGATAGTCCTTGGACATTATCAATGATGTGTATCAGTAAGTACGTGACTTGTTTGTGGGACTATGCATTGTATGATGACTGTCCTAAAAGGTCCCTAGTCGAAAGGGCTGTGTGGACGCACAGCCAACTAGACTAGCATATGACACGGTTGATGGCATGATCTCACTAGCCATGGAGCATTGGATGCTAACCGGATAATATGGGCTTGGAAAGGTCTGGTCGGATTCGACGTAGTCGGATCCGAGTCGAGATAAGGTCCGAGTCGGACAGACCCAACTATGAGACGCAGCGATATGTCATCTGTGAGTCTCTAGTACAACATACGTTCTATGTCCTAAGACCTGAGCTGACACATGTACTCGGGATGGTGACAGACTTGCTTTGGGCCAACCAAATGCTACTCCGTGACTAGGTAGTTACAAAGGTAGGTTTCAGGCTTGTCCAGACCCATGCTGTGAGACGTGGTCGAGCAAGATGGGATTTGCCCCTCCGATCAGGAGAGATATACTCTGGGCCCCTCGTGTGATCCGACCAGGATAAGCATGGCCATGCGACAAGGATTATGAGATAATCCGGATAGTGGTTGGCATCACTGGAATGAGAAAAATGTCGGGCTAGCACAAGGATGATAGACTCGCCTTGAGCCCGACAACATATATCGTGTGGCAAAAGGAATGGAAGTAGGGGGGGGGGGGGGGGGGGGGGGGGGGGGGGGGGGGGGGGGGGGGGGGGGGGGGGGGGGGGGGGGGGGGGGGCCGCTACCAACCGTGTAGTTCAGAGGTGATCTGAACTGTGACCAAGCCGACTTGAACCTAAGGGGTCGTGCGCTTAAGGGAAGGAACCTACGAGGCCGGATCTGAGGACACTAGTCGGATGTGATCCGAGCTGTATTCGGATTGTGGCCTAGTAGACCTATGGGCTTTAGGGTTCATGCGAGGCACAAGTGTTGAGCCCGCGACGGATGCCTATATATAGTGGAGGTGCGGCACACTCATGGAGCTGATCGCTTCGGCGCTGTCACTAGGGTTTGCATGTGTTGCGAATAGACACCTCCACTCGCCGCCGATTGTGTGATCGGACCTAGCAGTCCGCCGCACGACGTTCCTCCTGCACGCGCGGATACCGTTAGAGGTGGTGCACCTGTGCCGCTCAGGTGAACTTGTACGTGGGATCGGATGACCGACTGTTCGAGGGAGATCGCACGAGGAGGAGACGATCCACGCGGACGCGCTGCCCCAACTCTTCTTCCGCTGCACGGCACTACGCGTCTATTTGTAACGAACTGTGATCCATCTCCCGTAGCATGTTCTTGGTTGTTCTGCGCATAGGAAAATTTTAATTTGCAGTCGACTCACCCTACCGTAGAACCCAACAATGACAACCCGGAACCACGGCCTTGTAACATTACCATTGTACCCCTGGGGGTTGACCTATAAAACCCCCAGGAGCCCTCATGAATACGGGCAACCAGATCATAAGCAACGCATGCACTCACAAAACATAAGCAAGCAGACTAGCCATACACACAAGGAGAGGGAGCAGCCTAAGCCTTGGCCTGCATTCCTTCTTCCTCCATACAGCTCCAGGAGCGACTCTGTACTGTTACATATAAACCACACTCGGCAGGACTAGGGGTGTTATCTCGGGGGGGGGGGGGGGGGGGGGGGGGGGGGGGGGGGGGGGGGGGGGGGGGGGGGGGGGGGGGGGGGGGGGGGGGGGGGGGGGGGGGGGGGGGGGGGGGGGGGGGGGGGGGGGGGGGGGGGGGGGGGGGGGGGGGGGGGGGGGGGGGGGGGGGGGGGGGGGGGGGGGGGGGGGGGGGGGGGGGGGGGGGGGGGGGGGGGGGGGGGGGGGGGGGGGGGGGGGGGGGGGGGGGGGGGGGGGGGGGGGGGGGGGGGGGGGGGGGGGGGGGGGGGGGGGGGGGGGGGGGGGGGGGGGGGGGGGGGGGGGGGGGGGGGGGGGGGGGGGGGGGGGGGGGGGGGGGGGGGGGGGGGGGGGGGGGGGGGGGGGGGGGGGGGGGGGGGGGGGGGGGGGGGGGGGGGGGGGGGGGGGGGGGGGGGGGGGGGGGGGGGGGGGGGGGGGGGGGGGGGGGGGGGGGGGGGGGGGGGGGGGGGGGGGGGGGGGGGGGGGGGGGGGGGGGGGGGGGGGGGGGGGGGGGGGGGGGGGGGGGGGGGGGGGGGGGGGGGGGGGGGGGGGGGGGGGGGGGGGGGGGGGGGGGGGGGGGGGGGGGGGGGGGGGGGGGGGGGGGGGGGGGGGGGGGGGGGGGGGGGGGGGGGGGGGGGGGGGGGGGGGGGGGGGGGGGGGGGGGGGGGGGGGGGGGGGGGGGGGGGGGGGGGGGGGGGGGGGGGGGGGGGGGGGGGGGGGGGGGGGGGGGGGGGGGGGGGGGGGGGGGGGGGGGGGGGGGGGGGGGGGGGGGGGGGGGGGGGGGGGGGGGGGGGGGGGGGGGGGGGGGGGGGGGGGGGGGGGGGGGGGGGGGGGGGGGGGGGGGGGGGGGGGGGGGGGGGGGGGGGGGGGGGGGGGGGGGGGGGGGGGGGGGGGGGGGGGGGGGGGGGGGGGGGGGGGGGGGGGGGGGGGGGGGGGGGGGGGGGGGGGGGGGGGGGGGGGGGGGGGGGGGGGGGGGGGGGGGGGGGGGGGGGGGGGGGGGGGGGGGGGGGGGGGGGGGGGGGGGGGGGGGGGGGGGGGGGGGGGGGGGGGGGGGGGGGGGGGGGGGGGGGGGGGGGGGGGGGGGGGGGGGGGGGGGGGGGGGGGGGGGGGGGGGGGGGGGGGGGGGGGGGGGGGGGGGGGGGGGGGGGGGGGGGGGGGGGGGGGGGGGGGGGGGGGGGGGGGGGGGGGGGGGGGGGGGGGGGGGGGGGGGGGGGGGGGGGGGGGGGGGGGGGGGGGGGGGGGGGGGGGGGGGGGGGGGGGGGGGGGGGGGGGGGGGGGGGGGGGGGGGGGGGGGGGGGGGGGGGGGGGGGGGGGGGGGGGGGGGGGGGGGGGGGGGGGGGGGGGGGGGGGGGGGGGGGGGGGGGGGGGGGGGGGGGGGGGGGGGGGGGGGGGGGGGGGGGGGGGGGGGGGGGGGGGGGGGGGGGGGGGGGGGGGGGGGGGGGGGGGGGGGGGGGGGGGGGGGGGGGGGGGGGGGGGGGGGGGGGGGGGGGGGGGGGGGGGGGGGGGGGGGGGGGGGGGGGGGGGGGGGGGGGGGGGGGGGGGGGGGGGGGGGGGGGGGGGGGGGGGGGGGGGGGGGGGGGGGGGGGGGGGGGGGGGGGGGGGGGGGGGGGGGGGGGGGGGGGGGGGGGGGGGGGGGGGGGGGGGGGGGGGGGGGGGGGGGGGGGGGGGGGGGGGGGGGGGGGGGGGGGGGGGGGGGGGGGGGGGGGGGGGGGGGGGGGGGGGGGGGGGGGGGGGGGGGGGGGGGGGGGGGGGGGGGGGGGGGGGGGGGGGGGGGGGGGGGGGGGGGGGGGGGGGGGGGGGGGGGGGGGGGGGGGGGGGGGGGGGGGGGGGGGGGGGGGGGGGGGGGGGGGGGGGGGGGGGGGGGGGGGGGGGGGGGGGGGGGGGGGGGGGGGGGGGGGGGGGGGGGGGGGGGGGGGGGGGGGGGGGGGGGGGGGGGGGGGGGGGGGGGGGGGGGGGGGGGGGGGGGGGGGGGGGGGGGGGGGGGGGGGGGGGGGCAAAGGTACACTTGTTGCATATGTTATGGACATTTACCTTGCTGACATACCTAGTAGCTCTTGGGTATTTGATACCGGATCGGTTGTTCATATTTGCAACTCGATGCAGGGGCTGGTAAGAACTAGGCATGTGGCACAAGGGGAGATTGACATCAGGGTCGGCAACAAAGCAAGAGTTGCTGCGTTGGAGGTCGGCACGATGCAGCTCCAGCTTCCTTCTGGATTTATTTTGGAATTGAATAATTGTTATTACATTCCTGCACTTAGTCGGAACACTATTTTTGCCTCATGTTTGATGAGTCAGGGTTATGAATTCCATTTAAAGGACAATGGTTGTTCATTTTATTTGAATGGTATGTTCCACGGCTATGCACCCATTGTTGATGGTCTATTTATATTGAATCTGGAACAGGAACCAGTCTATAACGTGAATGTCAAGAGGCATAAGCCTAATGAGATAAATCCGACATACTTCTGGCATTGCAGGCTTGGACACATTAGTCTGAAACGCATGAAGAAGCTCCATGATGATGGGCTCCTAACTTCGTTCGACTTCGGGTCATTCAAGACATGTGAATCATGCTTGCTCGGCAAGATGACTAAGTCTCCTTTCGTAAAGAGTTGCGAGAGGGCGTCCGAGCTGTTGGAACTTATACATAGTGATGTGT
>JAAAWM010008668.1:0-15792 GCA_036873465.1 Thinopyrum obtusiflorum
GTAATACCCTACTTCCTACTTGATTGATCTTGATGAATATGAGTATTACAAGACTTGATCTACCACGAGATCGTAATGGCTAAACCCTAGAAGTCTAGCATGTATGAATTTTACTCGAAGCTATATTTTTATTCGTCACATGATATGTGTTTTTGCTTGGAGCGTCTTGTATGATATGAGTCTTTGCTTGTTTTAATTTGTGTTTTACTGTCGGTGGAAGCGACACCTATGGGATCACGGGGAATCCCTTCTACGGTTGGCGGGTGCAGGGCTGTTGAAAGAGCGGGTTGAGAAGATCAACACGGGGAATTTATCCAGGTTCGGGCCGCAAGTGATGCGTAATACCCTACTCCTGCTGGTTTGTGTTTATCTAGTGTTCTTGGACTAGATACAAAGCGTGCAGGGTCCAAAAAGTCCGAATCCCCCTCCAGTATGCTCCGGGCCTCCTTTTATAGCCAAAGGGGTCGCCATAGTGGCACACAGGAGGTGGAAAGTTTGTACTGTATACAAGTCTATCGCCTGGCAGCGTGGGACAAACCCATTAATGCGCTGCCAACGTGCCCCCTCACTTTATCGGGGACGGCATGGAAACTCGTCCCGTCCGTCGCTGCTTCGCCTCGCTTCGACGCGCGTCCACGCTGACTAGGCGTCCAGCGCCATGCTGGCTGGCTGCTGAGTTGGTGCGGTGGCAGAGTCTTCACGAAGATTGCATGCCACCATGCAGGTGCTTGCTGAGTTGGCCTGGAAGCTACACGTCACCACGCAAGTGCCTACCTTATTGGCGGGTTGACTTCTGTGTTGGAACGGCGGTGGAGCCTTGGCAGGTGGGGGCCTGGCTACGGCTGTCGGTGTCAAAACCGGCGGATCTCGTGTAGGGGGTCCCGAACTGTGCGTCTAAGCTCGATGGTAACAGGAGACAGGGGACACGATGTTTACCCAGGTTCGGGCCCTCTGGGGGGGGGGGGGGGGGGGGGGGGGGGGGGGGGGGGGGGGGGGGGGGGGGGGGGGGGGGGGGGGGGGGGGGGGGGGGGGGGGGGGGGGGGGGGGGGGGGGGGGGGGGGGGGGGGGGGGGGGGGGGGGGGGGGGGGGGGGGGGGGGGGGGGGGGGGGGGGGGGGGGGGGGGGGGGGGGGGGGGGGGGGGGGGGGGGGGGGGGGGGGGGGGGGGGGGGGGGGGGGGGGGGGGGGGGGGGGGGGGGGGGGGGGGGGGGGGGGGGGGGGGGGGGGGGGGGGGGGGGGGGGGGGGGGGGGGGGGGGGGGGGGGGGGGGGGGGGGGGGGGGGGGGGGGGGGGGGGGGGGGGGGGGGGGGGGGGGGGGGGGGGGGGGGGGGGGGGGGGGGGGGGGGGGGGGGGGGGGGGGGGGGGGGGGGGGGGGGGGGGGGGGGGGGGGGGGGGGGGGGGGGGGGGGGGGGGGGGGGGGGGGGGGGGGGGGGGGGGGGGAGTTCATAAAACACCTTTTGCAAAGCAGGATGAATATGCACAAATTTTCTTTCAATTTCTCAACAAGCATAACAATGGCATCCGCATAACAGTTTGTATCAAGAAGAACAGATCTTTTATTAATAGGCACAGATCCCGTACAATCAAAGAATTCTTGAATAACACTCTTTCCAATAATATTACCGTTCCCCACACGAAAGATTTTTGTTTTGTAATTAGGAGGAGTTTCAGTTTCATGATCCAAAGAACAAGATTCAAGTTTTTCCTCAAGATTTTCAACGATAACCTCCCCAGTTTCAGAAATGGTGGCAGCAAACAAATCTAGCAAACGAACAAACCAAAAGTGAACAAAGAACACGAACGGAAGAGGGGCGAAGAAAAGGCAATTTTTTTCGAAAATCGTTTTAGAAATGGGGGAGAGGAAAATGAGAGGCGAATGGCGAATAATGTAATGCAAGAGATGAGAGTTTATGATGGGTACTTGTATGTCTTGACTTGGCGTAGATCTCCCCGGCAACAGCGCCAGAAATTCTTCCTGCTACTTCTTGAGCTTGCGTTGGTTTTTCCCTTGAGGGGGGGGGGGGGGGGGGGGGGGGGGGGGGGGGGGGGGGGGGGGGGGGGGGGGGGGGGGGGGGGGGGGGGGGGGGGGGGGGGGGGGGGGGGGGGGGGGGGGGGGGGGGGGGGGGGGGGGGGGGGGGGGGGGGGGGGGGGGGGGGGGGGGGGGGGGGGGGGGGGGGGGGGGGGGGGGGGGGGGGGGGGGGGGGGGGGGGGGGGGGGGGGGGGGGGGGGGGGGGGGGGGGGGGGGGGGGGGGGGGGGGGGGGGGGGGGGGGGGGGGGGGGGGGGGGGGGGGGGGGGGGGGGGGGGGGGGGGGGGGGGGGGGGGGGGGGGGGGGGGGGGGGGGGGGGGGGGGGGGGGGGGGGGGGGGGGGGGGGGGGGGGGGGGGGGGGGGGGGGGGGGGGGGGGGGGGGGGGGGGGGGGGGGGGGGGGGGGGGGGGGGGGGGGGGGGGGGGGGGGGGGGGGGGGGGGGGGGGGGGGGGGGGGGGGGGGGGGGGGGGGGGGGGGGGGGGGGGGGGGGGGGGGGGGGGGGGGGGGGGGGGGGGGGGGGGGGGGGGGGGGGGGGGGGGGGGGGGGGGGGGGGGGGGGGGGGGGGGGGGGGGGGGGGGGGGGGGGGGGGGGGGGGGGGGGGGGGGGGGGGGGGGGGGGGGGGGGGGGGGGGGGGGGGGGGGGGGGGGGGGGGGGGGGGGGGGGGGGGGGGGGGGGGGGGGGGGGGGGGGGGGGGGGGGGGGGGGGGGGGGGGGGGGGGGGGGGGGGGGGGGGGGGGGGGGGGGGGGGGGGGGGGGGGGGGGGGGGGGGGGGGGGGGGGGGGGGGGGGGGGGGGGGGGGGGGGGGGGGGGGGGGGGGGGGGGGGGGGGGGGGGGGGGGGGGGGGGGGGGGGGGGGGGGGGGGGGGGGGGGGGGGGGGGGGGGGGGGGGGGGGGGGGGGGGGGGGGGGGGGGGGGGGGGGGGGGGGGGGGGGGGGGGGGGGGGGGGGGGGGGGGGGGGGGGGGGGGGGGGGGGGGGGGGGGGGGGGGGGGGGGGGGGGGGGGGGGGGGGGGGGGGGGGGGGGGGGGGGGGGGGGGGGGGGGGGGGGGGGGGGGGGGGGGGGGGGGGGGGGGATACGTTGGAGACGTATCAGTCAACCATTTGCAATGATATCTCAGTAGGTGTGATTTTATTCAAATCAAGTCTTTTATATAAAGAGAAAGGCATAACACTAACACCAACTCCTAAATCACATAAAGCAGTTTTGACATAATTTCTTTTAGTAGAGCAATGTATAGTTGGTATTCCTGGATATCCAAGTTTTTAGGTACTCTATCCTTTAAAGAATAATTAGCAAGCACAGTGGAGATTTCAGCTTCATGTATTTTACTTTTATTAGTGACAATTTCTTTCATATATTTAGCATAAGGGGCCATCTTTAAAATATTAGTCAAACGAGTGCGAAAAAAGACTGGCCTAAGCATTTCAGCAAAGCGTTCAAATTCTTCATCATCCTTTTTGTTAGATGGTTTAGGTGGAAAGGGCATGGGTTTCTGAACCCATGGTTCTCTTTCTTTACCATGCTTTCTAGCAACAAAGTCTTTTTATCATAACATTTATTTTTTAGGTTGTGGGTTATCAAGATCCACAGCAGGTTCAATCTCAACATCATTATCTGGTTCTTTTTCATTGTGTGGTTGAGTACCTTCATGAACATCATCATTATCATTTTCATTATCACTAGGTAAATGTTCATTACCAGATTGAGTTTCAGCATCTAAGATAGAGACATTATTATTATCTTTAGGAGGTTTTCCTATTTTAGGTTCACTAGAGGTATGCAAGGTCCTATCATTTTTCTTTTTCTTCTTCTTTTTAGAGGGATTAGGTGCATCAGTGTTAATTCTCTGAGAGTCTTGTTCAATTCTTTTAGGGTGTCCCTCAGGATAAAGTGGCTCCTGAGTCATTTTGCCTCCTCTAGTTGCTACTCTAACAACATAATCATTCATATTATTGTTCATTTCACTAAGCAATTCTCTTTGAGATTTAGTAACTTATTCTAACTGAGTTTGAACCATAGAGGCATGTTTTCCTACACCTCTAACATCATCCCCCCCCCCCCCCCCCCCCCCCCCCCCCCCCCCCCCCCCATATCAGAATTTTGTTTCAATTGTTTCATAACATTTGCATTGAAGTGATCTTGCTTC
This sequence comes from Thinopyrum obtusiflorum, assembly GCA_036873465.1. Classification (NCBI taxonomy): domain Eukaryota; kingdom Viridiplantae; phylum Streptophyta; class Magnoliopsida; order Poales; family Poaceae; genus Thinopyrum; species Thinopyrum obtusiflorum. The sequence goes on from JAAAWM010008668.1 coordinate 4,166, forward strand.
ATAACATAATTATCAAATTCATATAGGCATTGGCTAGGATGTTTATTATAAGTAATGTCACCTTCATCAAACTTTAATAAAAAATTTACCTCTACCACCTGTGGTGGTGGTGTGTCAAGTCCATGTATTTCTTCGATAGGTGGTAAATTCTTAACATCCTCAGCTTTAATACATTTTTCTTTCATATATTTCGTTGCCTCTTGCATATGTTCAGGACTGAGAAATAAGATACCCCTCTTCTTCGGAGTGGGTTTAGGCAGTGGTTCAGGAAGAGTCCAATTATCATAATTCTTCAATATGTTATTCAATAATTCTTCGGCTTGTTCAACAGTTTGTTCCCTGAAAACACAATCGGCACAACTATCTAGGAAGTCTATAGAAGCATCGGTTAGTCCATTATAGAAAATATCAAGTATTTCATTTTTCTTAAGAGGATGATCAGGCAAAGCATTAAGTAATTGGAGAAGCCTCCCCCAAGCTTGTGGGAGACTCTCTTCTAATATTTCCTGTAAGACAGCTTGTTTCTTATGAGCAGGATTTTTTTTAGAGAAGTAATAAATCATATTCTGGGGATTACGCACACAACCAGGAGCAAAAGTATTGTACCGTATTTTAGCATCACCCTTTAATGAGAATGGAGGTAACTTAAGAATATAGTAGTAGCGAATTTTCTCATCATGAGCAAATAGGATGGCTATATCATTTAATTTAGTAAGATGTGCCACAACAGTTTTAATTTCATAGCCATGGAAAGGACCAGATTCAACCAAAGTAATTAACTCTGGGTCGACATAGAATTCATAATCATTATCAGTAACAAAGATAGGTTAAGTAGCAAATTTAGGATCACATTTCATTCTAGCATTCAAGGATTTTTCTTTCAACTTCAATAATAATTTCTTAAGATCATCTCTATCCTTACAAGCAAGAAAGTCTCTAGCTACCTCTCCATCCATAACATAACCCTCAGATATCTTAGGAAATTCAAATCTAGGAGAGCTAGGTCTAATAGGTGTTTCATAGTTTTCAGTTGCAAAGACTTCATTAGTTTCAGTAATTTTATCAGTTTCGGCATTCTCAATATCTTTAGCTCTAACAAGTTGTTCATCAAGAAATTCACCTAGTGGCACATTATCCTCAAGCAAGGTACTAGCATCATCATAAGCATCATCCATAGCAGAAGTAGCATCATCAATAACTTGCGACATATCAGGATTAATAACATGTGGTGGTGTTGCAAGTTTATTCAGAACCGAAGGTGAATCAAGTACAGAGCTAGATGTCAATTCCTTACCTCCCCTCGTCTTAGAGAAAAAAATCTTGGTTCTGGTATCTTTCAGATTCTTCATAGTGATAAATAGATATAAATCCCAAGTGACTCAACAAATATAGCTATGCTCCCCGGCAACGGAGCCAGAAAAGGGTCTTGATAACCCACAAGTATAGGGGATCGCAACAGTTTTCGAGGGTAGAGTATTCAACCCAAATTTATAGATTCTACACAAGGGGAGCCAAAGAATATTTGTAAGTATTAGCAGTTGAGTTGTCAATTTAACCACACCTGGAGATTAAATATCTGCAGCAAAGTGATCAGTAGCACAATAGTATGATAGTTTGATAGTGATAACAGTGATAGTAACAGTAACGATAATAGTAACAGCAGAAGTGATTATTTTGTGGCAGTTGTGACAGTAGGAATAGCAATAGTAACTTAGCAAAAACAATATGTGAAAAACTCGTAGGCATTGGATCGATGATTTCGTTGGATGCTATTCATCATATAACAGTCATAACCTAGGACGACACAGAATTAGCTCCAATTCATAAATATAATGTAGGCATGTATTCCGTAAATAGTCATACGTGCTTATGAAAAAGAACTTGCATGACATCTTTTGTCCTACCCTCCCGTGGCAGCGGGGTCCATAAGGAAACTAAGTGATATTAAGGCCTCCTTTTAATAGAGAATCGGAACAAAGCATTAACACATAGTGAATACATGAACTCCTTAAACTACGGTCATCACCGGAAAGTATCCCAATTATTGTCACCTTGGGGTTTACGGATCACAACACGTAATAGGTGCATATGACTTGCAAGATCGAATCTAGAACATAGATATAATGGTGAAAACATAAACGGTTCAGATCTGAAATCATGGCACTCGGGCCCTAGTGACAAGCATTAAGCATCCCCCCCCCCCCCCCCCCCCCCCCCCCCCCCCCCCCGTGGATACTAGGGATCAAGCCCTAACAAAACTAACTCGATTACATGATGAATCCCATCCAACCCCTCACCGACCAGCGAGCCTACGAAGGAATTACTCACTCCCGGTGGGAAGCATCATGAAATTGGTGATGGAGGATGGTTGGTGATGACGAAGACCGAAAATTTCCCTCTCCGAAGCCCCGAACGGGCTCCAGATCTGGCCTTCCGATGAAGAACAGGAGGTGGCGGCGGCTCTGTATCGTAAAACGTGATAAAACTTACTCTCCTGTTTTTTCTGGAAAAATAGGATTTTATAGCGTCGGAATTAGGGTCAGTGGGGCCTCGAGGGCCCCACCACCCACCAGGGCGTGCTAGAGGGGGGTGGCGTGGCCTGGTGTCTTGTGGGCAGCCAGTGCGTCGGAATTAGGGTTAGTTTCATTCAGATCATGCAAATTAGAGTCCAAAACAAGAGCAAAAACGTTAGGAAAAGTAGATACGATGAAGACGTATCAGAGGCTCATCTGTTGGCAGTGGCTCAAAGGGAGAATAAGGTGAGCCACTTTGGTGGTTCGAAACTTTTGCTTCCGCACCTCTTTAACGGGTGTTAGAACTCCCAAAGAGTGTGAACTTCCAGATAAAATCTACGTCCTCGGCTGACTGGTGGTTTATCCATTCCCGCACCTATAGTTGCTTTGTGTGTGTTTTCACTTGCTAATTAGTTTGTTTCCTTGCATACCTTGTTTCTTGCTTACCATATAGGTTGTTCTAACTGTAGATTGCATTTTCTAGAGAGCGTACTTGGTCTGCACCAGCCTCCAATTTGGGAAGTTAAGCTAAAATTTATAGTCTCCTACTCACCCCCCTCTAGTCGACCTCTCGATCCTTTCAATGGGTGGAGACGCGTGACCCATGCCGCCGTGATGCGTCTTTAGGCTAGCTAGCTACCGGTTGGATCTGTAGCGAGCTAGTCTCTAGATCAATCCATAGCAAGCTAGTCTCTATATCAATCCGTAGCAAGCTAGCTGCCACATGCGTTTTGGCTAGCTAGACGCTCAACACGGCGATACGAAAGAGATGAGGAACACGCAAGAGAGAGACGGGAGGCGGGAGAGGGGCGGCGACTGTGTGCGAGCGAGCGAGCGAGAGAGAGAGAACCATCCGATGAGGCGCGATCCGTGGGAAGCTTGTGTTGACCAATCAAAATGCAACATCTTTGTCGAGTGTAAACAGAGGACACCCGACAAACAAACTTTGCCGAGTGTAAATAGCAATACACCGACAAACATTTTTCCTTTTTCTTATTACTTTCTTTTTTTTTCATTGCTAAATTTTTTCTAGCAAGGGCTCCGCACTTCGCACCCGCGGATACAATTCCTTCAAGATAGTGGTGCCGGCCCTCGCCATCCCCAGGAAAATACCAGCAAGAGAAGGGCTTATAAATGCATTTAATGTGTTAAATGTCTTTAAATGCTTTAATGGATTCAATATAGCAAATGGACCAGGAAAAATGCCAAATTCTGGCATGGAACATCTGATGGTGTATGTTCAGCTAGAAAAAGTTTCAACGTCAAACGATAAAGTAACCAGCACTTCGCCTTCAAATCAGACTCATTTCTTCTCAAAATCACGATTCTTCCTTAGAGATGGTTTGGTTTTCTAAGAGCATCTCCAACAGGCGCGCGATATAAGCGCCGCGCTGGAAAAATACAGTTTTTTGCGCGCGCGCAGCCGCTCCCGGAGGCGCAAAAAACGTGCGCGCGTCATAAGTGGTTCAGCGCGCGGAGCGAAACGGCATCGCGCTCCGCTTATTTCGTGCGCCCGCTCCCGCGTGCTGCACACTCGAGCGCCCGCGCCGCACCCTCTCCGGCCGCGCCGCCGCCGGCGATTTCGCCCGATGGACGGCCGCACCGACACCCCCCTCACCCCTTCCTACACCCGTGACTCCTCCGCCGCCGCCGCCGCCGGCGCAAACCCTAGCACGGCATGATTGTTGATGTGCCATTTGTTTGTGTGAACTTTTATGTCATGAACTTGGTTGGGTGATTTTGAAGTTGTTTGGATGATGATGTGATGTGGCATGATTTTGAACTTTTATGTCATGAACTTGGTTGGGTGATTTTAAACTATGCTATGTCTTGTTTTGATGTTTGAAATATCACCATATTGTCTCCAAAATGAACATGTTGCAAGCGCCGGCTGCTCGCGCGCGCTGTAGTTTAGCGCGTCTTCTGGAGCGACGCGCACACGCAATTTTCTGCAGTGCTCCGCGGCGCGCAAAAACTGGCTATTCCGGCGCTGTAAACGTTTTTTTAGCGCGCCGCGCGTTGCGCCCCTGTTGGAGATGCTCTAAGGAGTGTACGTTCCAAAATTTGTGAAGCCTTCTCCAATTTTTACCACAACCTCTAAGGATAATATAATTACACCGTGCCAAGTTTCATATTTTCCAGGCTTCGTTCCATTTTCTAGAATTAAAAATCCAATAAGCTCCATGTTCGTGGTCGAGTCTTGGCACCTTGATGTTTGTGATTCCTTTTATTTTCTTGGATAAGGCTTGAATATGTACTCAAGAACACAAATAGGATTTTTCAACCCAGTTTTGCCGACCTTTTCATGCACTTGCAGTTCAAATTTTAAATATATTCACTCAATGCCTAGAAATACACTAGATGACTTAAATATAGAAAATGAACCCCAAAATGCCAAAGTTTAACATAAAACATGCGATGGTGCATCTTGAGTGTAGAAAAAAAAAAATCAAGGCCACTGGATTAAGCAATGGTCATTTCTCCTTCAAAACTAGCTCGTTTCCTTTCGAAACCACGATTCTTCCTTCAAGATGTTCCAGTTTCTAAGCAGTGTACGTCTTTCGTGATATCTTCTTAAATTTTTATCGCATCCCATTGAGGTCATATAATGACACCATGCCATGTTTTATGTTTTTTAAACTTCGTTTGCATTTTTTTAGATTTTAAAATCCAATAAGCTCCATGTTCGGGGTCGAGTATCGACAGCCTGATGTTTGAGATTCATTTTCTTTTCTTGGATAAGGCCTAAACATAGACTCAAGAACACAAATAGGAATTTTCAACCCAAAATTTCTATCTTTTTTCATGAACTTCCAGTTCAAATTTTAATTATAATAAATGCCTAGATATGCACTACATGGACTGAATGTAGCAAACTAACCCCGAAAAATGTCAAATTTTGACATAGAACATTTTATGGTGTATTTTGAGTGTAGATTTAAGGCAAACGATAAAGACGTGATGCTTTGCGTTCAAATCTTATATGTTCCCTTTCGAAACAGCGATTCCTTCTCGAAGATGTTCCTCTAGGCACTCTACAAAGGGCTTGTTTGCCTAGTGCTCGATAAAGGACACTCCGCAAACACCCAAACTCACGGCAAAGACATATTTTCCCCTAGTGTGAGACACATTTGTCAACCTGGGCTTTTGATCCCTGATGGGCTGGGTACAACCGCTCTCCTAACCATCTAATCACATGTTGGTTCTCATAATTGTTAGGCAATCTGATCTGGTCATAGCCTGCCATATTTAGTGCTCCTATATTTGCATATAAATCAGCCCCCCCCCCCCCCCCCCCCCCCCCCCCCCCCCCCCCCCCCCCCCCCCCCCCCCCCCCCCCCCCCCCCCCCCCAACACGGAACCCACAATTGTGTGGTCAATTACTCTTGCCTTCTGTTTCTATCATGGTTTCTACCCGATGATGGGTCCTGGCACGCCCACGCACGGTCATGCCGGCCCCGTCAGCATCCTCGGACCGGGACCCCGCCCCTCGGCGCCTCTGCATCGCCCTCCTGCTCAGGGCTACATGGCTCTGCCTGCCCCGTCACCTCCAACCACACAGGCGACGTACTCCTACACCGGCTACCCCGCCTATGGCACCTCCTCGGCACCGGCGTGGGATCCGTCCGCCCTCGCGAGCTACTTCAATACCATGAGTCTCCAAGATCCTACGGAGTGGCACATGGACACTGGAGCCTCCGCTCACATGTCTTCGGACGCCGGTAATCCCACCTCCCTCTCTTCAACTCCTCCACATCAACATGTCATCGTTGGTGATGGTTCTTCTATTCCCGTCACTCATTCTGGTCATGTTCGTCTCCCCATCTCTCATCATCTCACTCTTCGTGATGTCCTTGTTACTCCTCGTATTGTTAAGAATTTAATCTCAGTTCGTCAATTTACCACTGACAACTACTGCTCGGTTGAATTTGACACTTGGGGCTTTTCTGTGAAGGATCTCAGGACAGGGCGCGTGATTCTCAGGTGCAGTAGCTCGGGTGACCTCTATCCGCTCACTACCTCGCCGCACGCTCTCACCGCCATCACCGCCGACTCCACCCTTTGGCATCGGCGCCTCGGCCACCCCGGTCATGACGCGTTCCGGCGCCTCGTCTCGTCATCCTCGCTTCCTATCAATAAAGTGCACAAGGATCCTAGTTTATGCCATGCTTGTCAACTTGGCCGTCATGTCCGTTTACCTTTTTTTGCTTCTACCACTCATACTCATAGACCGTTTGAATTAATTCACTGTGATTTGTGGACTTCACCTATTGAGAGTGCATCTGGCTACAAATATTATCTTGTCGTTTTAGATGATTTCACTCACTATGTATGGACATATCCCATGCGGCAAAAATCTGAAGCTTTTGCTCTTTTGTCTAACTTTCGTACTTATGTCGCTACACAGTTCTCTCTTTCTCTCCAAGCGATCCAATGCGACAACGGCCGCGAATTCGACAATCGCGCCCTTCAGGATCTCTCCGTCCAGCACGGGATCCTCCTACGCTTCTCATGCCCATACACCTCTCCACAAAACGGTAAAGCTGAACGCATCATTCGCACTATCAACGACGTAGTTCGTACTTTGCTTTTTCAAGCGAGCATGCCTCCAAAATTTTGGGTTGAAGCCCTCCATACGACCACCTATCTTCTCAATAGATTACCCACCAAAGCCCTTGCGGCTCCCTGTCCTTTCTTCGCTCTTTTTAGCAAAACACCAGACTACACCCTTCTTCGTACTTTTGGTTGTTTATGCTACCCCAACATCGCGTCCACCATGTCTCACAAACTGTCGCACCGTTCCGTCGCATGTGTTTTTCTTGGCTATCCATCTAACCACCGTGGCTACCGTTGCATGGAACTTGAAAGTCGTCGCATCATCATCTCTCGTCATGTGATTTTTGACGAAACTTGGTTCCCGTTTGCTCCTCTTTTTTCTGACTCTAACATGCAGCAGCACGTCTCTACACCGCCCTCGGACGTTGATCCGATCGACATCCTCGACTCGGTCGTCGTGCCACCCATGCATGTTGGGTTGCGTCCCTCCGCTGGGTCATCTCGGCCCGCTGGACAGCGCATCGCCCCCTCACCGACAACCTCCGAGCCGGCCTCGTCACCCTCGCGCACGACGGCCCCCTCGGCACCGCCCACGCCGGCCCACTCGGCTGTGCGGACGTCGGTCTCGCGCACACCAGCTCTGCGCACGCCGGGTCATTCACCGGCCCATCCGGCCTCGCCTGCCTCGGTCTCGCTCGACCGCGGCCCATCTCCAGCGGCTTCTGGCATCGCAGCCTCCGACGCTGCCTCCTCCACGCCCCGTTCGTCTCCGACAACGACCCCGCCGGGTTCGCCGCCCCCGGCACCTGTGGTCGTCCCTCCTCCACCGGTAACGCGTCGACCAGCTGTGGCTGCTCCTCACCACATGGTGACCCGCCGCCAAGCCGGCAAGACCATCGGTCCGCGTGACCGTCTTAACCTCCACGTCGCCACCGAAGCTGCTCCATCACCGGTTCCCAAGTCTGTTCGTGGTGCTCTAAAAGACCCGAACTGGCTCGCAGCGATGACTGACGAGTACGGTGCTCTCCTCGCTAACGACACGTGGGAACTTGTCCTCCCGCCAGCCAACGCCAACGTCGTCTCTGGCAAATGGGTCTTTCGTCACAAGCTCAAGCCGGATGGCACCCTCGATCGCTACAAAGCTCGATGGGTGTTGCGCGGATTCTCTCAGGAACACGGCATCGACTTCGACGAGACCTTCAGCCCGGTGGTTAAACCGGCTACCATCCGGGTCATCCTCTCGGTCGCCCTCTCGTCCAACTGGAAGATTCGCCAACTCGACGTCAAGAACGCCTTTCTTCATGGGCGTCTTAACGAGGTGGTCTTTTGTCACCAGCCAACTGGCTTTGTTGACTCCGCTCGCCCTGACCATGTGTGCAGCCTCAACCGTGCACTTTATGGCCTGAAGCAAGCCCCTCGTGCGTGGTATCATCGCTTTGCGAGCTTCATCACCTCCTTCGGCTTCACCTGCTCCAAGTCAGATACATCACTATTCACTCTGCATGGTTCCATGGGGACTGCTTATCTTCTCTACGTCGACGACATCATCCTCACGGCTTCTACATCGGCCCTGCTTGAGCGCGTCATTACCGCTCTCATCGCCGAGTTTGCCATGACCGATTTGGGCGAGCTACACCACTTCCTCGGCCTTGCTGTTCGTCGTGACTCCAGTGGGATGTTCCTCTCGCAGACACAGTATGCTCTCGAGATTCTCGAGCGTGCTGGCATGAGCTCCTGCCACCCTGCCTCAACACCCGTGGACACATCGCCTAAGCTGGCCGCTGCCGCCGGCTCACCTGTTGCTGATCCTTCGGAGTATCGGAGTCTAGCTGGTGCTCTTCAGTACCTGACGTTCACACGTCCTGACATCGCCTACGCCGTCCAGCAGATTTGTCTTCACATGCATGATCCCCGTGACCAGCACTCGACCTTGGTCAAGCGTGTTCTCCGCTACGTCAAGGGTACCTTGCACCACGGCCTTCAGCTCACACCCTCCTCCACGGATCGCCTTGTCGCTTACATTGATGCAGACTGGGCTGGTTGTCCTGACACTCGCCGATCGACCTCTGGCTACTGTGTGTTCCTTGGCGACAACCTGGTCTCGTGGTCCTCCAAGCATCAGCACACCGTCTCCCGCTCTAGTGCTGAGGCAGAATATCGAGCTGTCGCTAATGCCGTCGCTGAAGCAAGTTGGCTTCGCCAACTCCTCCAGGAGCTTCACCGACCTCTACCTTCTGCCACAGTCGTTTTTTGCGACAATGTCAGCGCCGTCTACCTGTCCACGAACCCCGTTCAGCATCAGCGTACCAAGCACATCGAGATCGATCTTCACTTCGTTCGAGATCGTGTTGCGCTTGGGCACATTCGAGTTCTTCATGTGCCTTCTTCCCGACAGTTCGCGGACATCTTCACCAAAGGCTTGCCATCGCCATTGTTCTTGGATTTTTGGTCCACTCTCAGCGTCCGAGAATCTCCCGTTGTGACTGCGGGGGGCTGTTAGGCAATCCGATCTGGTCATAGCCTGCCATATTTAGTGCTCCTATATTTGCATATAAATCAGGGCCATTATGGTTAGGATTGTATTGATTTGTTTCCATGATTATCTTGTAACCTGTCTATATATATGAGGTAACACGGAACCCACAATTGTGTGGTCAATTACTCTTGCCTTCTGTTTCTATCAATAATGTTGTGCCCCACATAGTCTAGAAGTTCAATATTGACTCATGCATGATTAAGAAAACTTTAAGTAAATTAGCACTAGCTATTATCAAGGTCACTATGTATTCTTGCCATGTAGAACTAAAAGTACAGTAGAGTCTGGTGTACAGTAGAGAAGATGCATCTTAGCTGTTGTTAGACGTGTTGCTACTTTCGCCAAGCATACTTACGTCAGCGAACTTAGCTATCATGTAAAAAAGTTTACTTAGAACAAAGCGGTGTAACCGGAAAGATACGTAGCTTTTCATTTCTGGGTGCAACACATGCATGTACACATACACGTAAACATACACATACACGTCATACACATGCAGCTCTTGCTTTTTTGGTGTGAACATAGCTGAACCGTTATAAGAGCAGACCAACCTGCTAAGAAGGAAAAGGAACAGAGTTCCATGCAGCTCTCTTCTAGCCTTCTAGGAGAGGCATCACCAAGCATGCAGGTACCGCACGCTATTGGTCTTTTATTCTCACGCCTTTGCCTAGCAAGACGTCTACGCGGGCGTATGGAAGCGTGTACATACGCAGACTCCGTATAGAGCTACTACGTACCCCCGGTGACACGTATGCACTATGACTTACATACGCCCGTACATTACTATTATTAGGTGCGCGACGCCCCGGACATCACACCACCTCGAGGATGGCTCCGGCCACCGCTTCCCAGCCGCGGAGGTGCTCGTCGTCAACGCTGTTGCTGCCGCGAACGCACTGTAGCACGCACTGTTGGTGCTTGGTCCGATCTTTCCAGTTCATACACTTCACCTCGCAGGCCAATTGGCACTTGCTGTCGGACGCACGCCGGCCGACCTCCTCCTCTTGGGCGTGGGGGTGCTCGTTGACGACGTTGCTGCCGCCGGCATGGAGGCTGAGGCCGTACTTCATGCACTGTTGCACGCACTGCTCCTTCCTCGTCGGATCTACCCAGTGGCTACACTTGGTCTCGCAAGACGCTCTGCTTGGGTGATGATGCTCCCGGCTGTGGCACTCGTCGACGCACTGCTTTTTCCTGGCCGGAACTTGGTGGTGTTGGCACTTGATGTCGCACATGTCGTTGCCCTGGTCATCGGCGCGTCGGCCGAGCTCCTCCTCCGCCCCCGGAACGACAGTGGCTACCGCCCCATCGTCCTGCTCCGCGCCTACCGCCACAGCCAGCAGCACCGCGGCGAGCAGGAGGAACCACCAAACCCCACCCTTGTGAACGAAACCCATTGCTGCTCACTCGAGAGATGGATGGCAATGGATGGGAGAACTTGAAGGCCAGTGCCGGCCTTTATATACACTCGCGCGAGGTATTTACAATCCTTACAACTATCGCAGTAATTTATTGGGGCTCAAGCCAAATAACTCCGTAATCTATCCGGCCGGCCCTTCACGAACGGGAAGAGCCAGGCATCTTCGCGACAGGACTACTGTTTATTGCATTTGATTTGATCCGGTGCCTGACGCCCCTGCTTAATGCCATCAAGTGAACCATGTGGAGGCCATTGATGCCGGGCAACCACGAGGGACACGAGCAGTACTATACTAGAGTACTCTACTAATACCAAGGAATGCGCTGGACGTGGCGACGCAGGAGTGGAGATGGCCGAGGGATTTGTTTTTATATTTAATCTGCCGGCTGAGTGGCTGATGTTGTACTGAGAGCGCGCGCGCCCGGCAAGAGATCTCCATCATCATTTTTCTTAAGAGAACACGAGGGGCACGCCCCTGCTGTACTGAGTATATTAGTACCAGCGAAAAACAGATCAATGATTTTTGCCTCCCGGCCTCTTTGGAGTCTGATGATTTTAAAATTCAAAGATTAACTTAATTATTTCTTAAAAAATTAAAACA
>JAAAWM010008669.1:0-15810 GCA_036873465.1 Thinopyrum obtusiflorum
ATTACATTTTTATTTGGAATTAATTAATAATCTCAAAAATCCGGGTTATCACAATTGGGCCATCTTGCTGCACTTTATTTACACTTGTTACTTGTTACCCGTTACAATTTATCTTATCACAAAACTATCTGTTACCTATAATTTCAGTGCTTGCAGAGAATACCTTACTGAAAATCACTTGTCATTTCCTTCTGCTCCTCGTTGGGTTCGACACTCTTACTTATCGAAAAGGCTACGATAGATCCCCTACACTTGTGGGTCATCAAGACTCTTTTCTGGCGCCGTTGCCGGGGAGTGAAGCGTCTTTGGTAGGTGAAATTTGGTAAGGAAAAATTTATACAGTGTGCTGAAATTTACTGTCACTTGTTACTATGAAAAGTAATCCTCTGAGGGGCTTGTTCTGGCTATCTTCACCCCGACCAGTAGAGCAAAGAGTTGCTCCTCAACCTACTGAACCTACTGAAAATGAAAATGTTTACTTCGAAATTCTTTCGGGTATGATAGAGAAACTGCTAGCTAATCCTTTTGCAGGAGATGGAACATTGCATCCCGATTTACACTTAATCTATGTGGATGAAGTTTGTGGATTATTTAAGCTTGCAGGTATGCCCGATGATGTTATCAAGAAGAAGGTCTTCCCTTTATCTTTGAAGGGAGATGCATTGACATGGTATAGGCTATGTGATGATATGGGATCATGGGACTATAAGCGATTGAAATTGGAATTTCATCAGAAGTTTTACCCTATGCATCTTGTTCATCATGATCGTAATTATATATATAATTTTTGGCCTCGCGAAGGAGAAAGCATCGCTCAAGCTTGGGGGAGGCTTAAGTCAATGTTATATTCATGCCCCAATCATGAGCTCTCAAGAGAAATGATTATTCAAAATTTTTATGCTCGGCTTTCTCACAATAATCGCTCCATGCTCGATACTTCTTGTACTGGCTCTTTTATGATGAAGACTATTGAATTCAAATGGGATTTATTGGAAAGAATTAAACGCAACTCTGAAAATTGGGACCTCGACGAAGGTAAGGAGTCAGGTATAACACCTAAGTTTGATTGTGTTAAATCTTTTATGGATACCGATGCTTTCCGTGAATTTAGCACTAAATATGGACTTGACTCTGAGATAGTAGCTTCTTCTGCGAATCATTTGCTACTCATATTGATCTCCCTAAGGAGAAGTGGTTTAAATATAATCCTCCTGTTGAAGTAAAAGTAGTTGCACCTATTAAAGTCAAAGAAAAGACTATCACTTATAATGATCCTGTTGTTCCTACTGCTTATGTTGAAAAAACACCTTTCCCTGTTAGAATAAAGGATCATGCTAAAGCTTCAACTGTGGTTCGTGGGGGGGGGGGGGGGGGGGGGGGGGGGGGGGGGGGGGGGGGGGGGGGGGGGGGGGGGGGGGGGGGGGGGGGGGGGGGGGGGGGGGGGGGGGGGGGGGGGGGGGGGGGGGGGGGGGGGGGGGGGGGGGGGGGGGGGGGGGGGGGGGGGGGGGGGGGGGGGGGGGGGGGGGGGGGGGGGGGGGGGGGGGGGGGGGGGGGGGGGGGGGGGGGGGGGGGGGGGGGGGGGGGGGGGGGGGGGGGGGGGGGGGGGGGGGGGGGGGGGGGGGGGGGGGGGGGGGGGGGGGGGGGGGGGGGGGGGGGGGGGGGGGGGGGGGGGGGGGGGGGGGGGGGGGGGGGGGGGGGGGGGGGGGGGGGGGGGGGGGGGGGGGGGGGGGGGGGGGGGGGGGGGGGGGGGGGGGGGGGGGGGGGGGGGGGGGGGGGGGGGGGGGGGGGGGGGGGGGGGGGGGGGGGGGGGGGGGGGGGGGGGGGGGGGGGGGGGGGGGGGGGGGGGGGGGGGGGGGGGGGGGGGGGGGGGGGGGGGGGGGGGGGGGGCACGGCATTTCTAAATCATAATCATATATAAAGGTGGAATAAATCTTTGTCGTCGTATTGAAGAAATAAAGAACAAAACATAGAATTATCTATGGATATTCGTAATCGAATACAAATTGGATTTGAATTTAGTTGCCAGGGCCCAGGGTAAACGTGAATGCTAATTCTCCCAAGTTCTGAACGAAGCGGCTAAACACCCACTATCATTTGTGGTCTGCCCGAAGCAAAGTGTTTGCGAGATGAAAATTACTGTCTACCCCTGACACTTGACATCCTAATCGACCGAATTTACACTGCTATCGATAGGGGTAGACTAGTAACTTCAATCAGACGTGACACGACCGCCTCTGAGCCCATTCAGACATGGTGGGCGCCAAACGTGGGTGGCAAAACACATTTGATTCAAGCTCGTCTGAAAGACATGTGTCTCTCTGATGCGAAGCATCCCACGGTCATCCCCATGGATGTATTGACATCTCCCACGACACCACTTGGACCAATGACAAGAGCCCGAGCAAAGGCTATCAAAGATAAGGTGAACTCGCTCCTCTCCAAACTACCACTTTATACACATGAGACATGGCTACTACCTCAAACGGAGACACTATGTGTGATCAAGTACTTGGAACAAGGCCACGGAGCAGCTACATCCAACGGACAAGACGACGAGGACACCAAGTATGAGGGACAAGAAGAAGAGCTGCCATTGAAGCTACAGCCACCGGATGACTGGTCGGGACCGGACGTCCGGCACCAGAAGCCCCAGCCTACCCAAGTCCCAACCAATGCAAGCTACAACGAGCGGACGACCGGCGACCGTATGACCGGCCACACATCCCAGTGAGCGAATGTCCGGCCTCCACCGGATGACCGGCACCATCACACCCGAGCCAAATCAGCGGATGTCCAAAGCTATCGGATGACCGGTGACCGGACGACAAGCTATCGGACGACCGGCGACTTCCGGACGTCCGGACGCCCACGAGCCACCGGACGACCGTAACCCACCGGACATCTGGTACCTGCCTGCGCACAGTTTCGGGCCCGAGGCCCATGTACCCCTTCACTTCACCCCCATTTGCACTAAGACTATAAATAGACCCCCTCCTCCTCCTCCTAGTTAGGGTTAGCAAAGTGATAGCTCATTTGTGAGATAGAGCCTTGCTCATCCATCCGGATCTACTCCTCCGAGAGAGACTGTGCCTTTACGGAGAAGATCCACTTGGATTCAAGACCCCCAACGTGAAGAACTCAAGACCTCCTCATGGAGAAGAACTGGTTACCCTATGTATCGTCCCTTGTTGATCGTGGATCGTGTATCTCTTTGTGTTTCGAAGATCTAGCATATGTGTGATCGAATCCTATTGGTTGAGTGATTTCTCTCATGTTTTCCCTCGTGTTCCCCTCGTGTTATTCGTGTTCTTCGTAGGATCCCCTCCATTTCATGAAAGATCGGGTCCCTAGGGTTCTACCCTACATCATCCTGGTATCATGAGCCAGGTTGATCACGGATTTGGAGCCCCTACACCTTGCTTTCTAGCTTGATTTTGTTGTGTTCTTCCCCAATTTTGAAAATCCCCACCAAAAAATAGCCCCAATTTTTTTTTGATTTGTTGGTGTGATGAAGTTTTGTTGGATTTGATCCATGGATTTGCTTTCCCATGAGTGGATCTAGCTTTTCCCTTCGTCTCCACCATTTCCATCCACAAAATCGCTCGGATTTGACCAATTTTGCCACCTCCACCACGAACCCTAGTTGTTCATCCCGTGCCCAAAATCGCCCAGGCACCGGACGTCCGCCAGCTACCGGACGTCCGACCACCGGTCGTCCGACATCCATCGGACGTCCGACGTTTCCTGACGAAACTGAAAAAGTTCAGTTCGGCCACCACCACCTCTCCACCTCCACCTCTGCATACGCACTCCAATACCCATTCCACTTCCGCATACGCACCCCGATACCACCATCACTTTCCGCAACCACCATTGCCTACTCGTTTCACACTTCGACACAATTTTGACACATTTGGTTTTGAGATTTGAGTTGTGGTTCATCGTTTCCTAGGGTGTTTCGGCTAACTAGGAATGGTTCGACATCAACACACCGCCGCTCATCTTCACCAAGGACTCGACATTGACCACTTCACCATTTTGATACCCTCAACCATAAGCAAGGACAGTAACTTCGACGACTTCTTTGTCTACTCCTTGCCATGGCATTGATAACCCCATCTCCCATTTTGCGTAACTTACCCATCGAGACTAGCCTTTGAGTATTGTCGGCAACGTTACTTGTGCACTTTAGTGATCATACTTCCCATAGCATACATACCATATCATCATGGTGCATATCTTGGTATCATCTCTTGTGTCACAAGGTTGTCCTCGTATATACACAATTGCTATATTGGTTCGTGAAGTTTTGCATGTGAAAAGAGCTCAAAAGAGAAAGAACCAACCAAGCTTTTAAGCAAAGAGGAAAGATAAGCAAAGAGCTTATAAGCAAGAACCATAGCATCATACTACATTAAGATTGTCATACTCGATCATCTTGGATCATATTATCGGAATACCATACATATAGCATACTTGGGATAGAAGTTGTTGCATTTTTGCTTTGTAGGTTGTGCACAAGTTTCGTACCCGCCTATTGTGCAATCATGCTAGCGTCTCTCTAGTGTTGTGCAACAAGGGCATTTTCGTGGATTCCACATTTTGGCTCATTCCTTGGTTCCACGACCCCACTTATCTATTTGCATGTGTGTTTCCGTGTACCATATCTTTCTATTGGTCTACTTGTTGCATTTGCAAATTTGTGAATCTTTTCCAACATTACCGAGGCTCACTAACAATTGCATCAAATTTTGTGCCACCATCCTAACCAAGTTCCACCATAAGCTTTTATTTGTGTAGGTGTTAGAACCGACAAGAATTGGTACCAATTGTGCTATTTCCTTGTTACACATTTGAGTGATCATTGATCCATCTTCAACATCGGTCAAGGTACATTTGGTATAAGTGGGGGGGGGGGGGGGGGGGGGGGGGGGGGGGGGGGGGGGGGGGGGGGGGGGGGGGGGGGGGGGGGGGGGGGGGGGGGGGGGGGGGGGGGGGGGGGGGGGGGGGGGGGGGGGGGGGGGGGGGGGGGGGGGGGGGGGGGGGGGGGGGGGGGGGGGGGGGGGGGGGGGGGGGGGGGGGGGGGGGGGGGGGGGGGGGGGGGGGGGGGGGGGGGGGGGGGGGGGGGGGGGGGGGGGGGGGGGGGGGGGGGGGGGGGGGGGGGGGGGGGGGGGGGGGGGGGGGGGGGGGGGGGGGGGGGGGGGGGGGGGGGGGGGGGGGGGGGGGGGGGGGGGGGGGGGGGGGGGGGGGGGGGGGGGGGGGGGGGGGGGGGGGGGGGGGGGGGGGGGGGGGGGGGGGGGGGGGGGGGGGGGGGGGGGGGGGGGGGGGGGGGGGGGGGGGGGGGGGGGGGGGGGGGGGGGGGGGGGGGGGGGGGGGGGGGGGGGGGGGGGGGGGGGGGGGGGGGGGGGGGGGGGGGGGGGGGGGGGGGGGGGGGGGGGGGGGGGGGGGGGGGGGGGGGGGGGGGGGGGGGGGGGGGGGGGGGGGGGGGGGGGGGGGGGGGGGGGGGGGGGGGGGGGGGGGGGGGGGGGGGGGGGGGGGGGGGGGGGGGGGGGGGGGGGGGGGGGGGGGGGGGGGGGGGGGGGGGGGGGGGGGGGGGGGGGGGGGGGGGGGGGGGGGGGGGGGGGGGGGGGGGGGGGGGGGGGGGGGGGGGGGGGGGGGGGGGGGGGGGGGGGGGGGGGGGGGGGGGGGGGGGGGGGGGGGGGGGGGGGGGGGGGGGGGGGGGGGGGGGGGGGGGGGGGGGGGGGGGGGGGGGGGGGGGGGGGGGGGGGGGGGGGGGGGGGGGGGGGGGGGGGGGGGGGGGGGGGGGGGGGGGGGGGGGGGGGGGGGGGGGGGGGGGGGGGGGGGGGGGGGGGGGGGGGGGGGGGGGGGGGGGGGGGGGGGGGGGGGGGGGGGGGGGGGGGGGGGGGGGGGGGGGGGGGGGGGGGGGGGGGGGGGGGGGGGGGGGGGGGGGGGGGGGGGGGGGGGGGGGGGGGGGGGGGGGGGGGGGGGGGGGGGGGGGGGGGGGGGGGGGGGGGGGGGGGGGGGGGGGGGGGGGGGGGGGGGGGGGGGGGGGGGGGGGGGGGGGGGGGGGGGGGGGGGGGGGGGGGGGGGGGGGGGGGGGGGGGGGGGGGGGGGGGGGGGGGGGGGGGGGGGGGGGGGGGGGGGGGGGGGGGGACGAAATCAAGCAAAACAAGGCAAGAAAAAGAGGGGTAGGGGCTCCAAATTCGTGATCAACCTTGCTCTGATCCAAGATGATGTAGGGTAGAACCCTAATCGCCTGATCTTTCATGAAAGGAGCGGATCCCGCGAAGAACACGAGGAACACAAAGAGGGAAACGGGGGAAATCACAAGGGGACACACAAGAGGAACACTAAAACTAACAAGAACAAGTCACACATGTGCTAGATCCTCGGATACATAGAACGATACACGGTCCACGGACAACTAGGGACAATACAAAAGGGTAACTGGTTCTTCTCCGTGAGGAGGTCTTGATGTTCTTCCCTAATGAGGGGTTGATAACCCACAAGTACAGGGGATCGCAACAGCTTTCGAGGGTAGAGTATTCAACCCAAATTTATTGATTCGACACAAGGGGAGCCAAAGAATATTCTCAAGTATTAGTAGCTGAGTTGTCAATTCAACCACACCTGGAAACTTAGTATCTGCAGCAAAGTGTTTAGTAGCAAAGTAATATGATAGTGGCGGTAGTGACAACAAAAGTAATGTTTTTGGTATTTTGTAGTGATTGTAATAGTAGCAGCAGGAAAGTAAATAAGTGTAAACCAGTATATGGAAAACTTGTAGGCACCGGATCAGTGATGGATAATTATGCCGGATGCGGTTCATCATGTAACGGTCATAACATAGGGTGACATAGAACTAGCTCCAATTCATCAATGTAATGTAGGCATGTAGGGGGGGGGGGGGGGGGGGGGGGGGGGGGGGGGGGGGGGGGGGGGGGGGGGGGGGGGGGGGGGGGGGGGGGGGGGGGGGGGGGGGGGGGGGGGGGGGGGGGGGGGGGGGGGGGGGGGGGGGGGGGGGGGGGGGGGGGGGGGGGGGGGGGGGGGGGGGGGGGGGGGGGGGGGGGGGGGGGGGGGGGGGGGGGGGGGGGGGGGGGGGGGGGGGGGGGGGGGGGGGGGGGGGGGGGGGGGGGGGGGGGGGGGGGGGGGGGGGGGGGGGGGGGGGGGGGGGGGGGGGGGGGGGGGGGGGGGGGGGGGGGGGGGGGGGGGGGGGGGGGGGGGGGGGGGGGGGGGGGGGGGGGGGGGGGGGGGGGGGGGGGGGGGGGGGGGGGGGGGGGGGGGGGGGGGGGGGGGGGGGGGGGGGGGGGGGGGGGGGGGGGGGGGGGGGGGGGGGGGGGGGGGGGGGGGGGGGGGGGGGGGGGGGGGGGGGGGGGGGGGGGGGGGGGGGGGGGGGGGGGGGGGGGGGGGGGGGGGGGGGGGGGGGGGGGGGGGGGGGGGGGGGGGGGGGGGGGGGGGGGGGGGGGGGGGGGGGGGGGGGGGGGGGGGGGGGGGGGGGGGGGGGGGGGGGGGGGGGGGGGGGGGGGGGGGGGGGGGGGGGGGGGGGGGGGGGGGGGGGGGGGGGGGGGGGGGGGGGGGGGGGGGGGGGGGGGGGGGGGGGGGGGGGGGGGGGGGGGGGGGGGGGGGGGGGGGGGGGGGGGGGGGGGGGGGGGGGGGGGGGGGGGGGGGGGGGGGGGGGGGGGGGGGGGGGGGGGGGGGGGGGGGGGGGGGGGGGGGGGGGGGGGGGGGGGGGGGGGGGGGGGGGGGGGGGGGGGGGGGGGGGGGGGGGGGGGGGGGGGGGGGGGGGGGGGGGGGGGGGGGGGGGGGGGGGGGGGGGGGGGGGGGGGGGGGGGGGGGGGGGGGGGGGGGGGGGGGGGGGGGGGGGGGGGGGGGGGGGGGGGGGGGGGGGGGGGGGGGGGGGGGGGGGGGGGGGGGGGGGGGGGGGGGGGGGGGGGGGGGGGGGGGGGGGGGGGGGGGGGGGGGGGGGGGGGGGGGGGGGGGGGGGGGGGGGGGGGGGGGGGGGGGGGGGGGGGGGGGGGGGGGGGGGGGGGGGGGGGGGGGGGGGGGGGGGGGGGGGGGGGGGGGGGGGGGGGGGGGGGGGGGGGGGGGGGGGGGGGGGGGGGGGGGGGGGGGGGGGGGGGGGGGGGGGGGGGGGGGGGGGGGGGGGGGGGGGGGGGGGGGGGGGGGGGGGGGGGGGGGGGGGGGGGGGGGGGGGGGGGGGGGGGGGGGGGGGGGGGGGGGGGGGGGGGGGGGGGGGGGGGGGGGGGGGGGGGGGGGGGGGGGGGGGGGGGGGGGGGGGGGGGGGGGGGGGGGGGGGGGGGGGGGGGGGGGGGGGGGGGGGGGGGGGGGGGGGGGGGGGGGGGGGGGGGGGGGGGGGGGGGGGGGGGGGGGGGGGGGGGGGGGGGGGGGGGGGGGGGGGGGGGGGGGGGGGGGGGGGGGGGGGGGGGGGGGGGGGGGGGGGGGGGGGGGGGGGGGGGGGGGGGGGGGGGGGGGGGGGGGGGGGGGGGGGGGGGGGGGGGGGGGGGGGGGGGGGGGGGGGGGGGGGGGGGGGGGGGGGGGGGGGGGGGGGGGGGGGGGGGGGGGGGGGGGGGGGGGGGGGGGGGGGGGGGGGGGGGGGGGGGGGGGGGGGGGGGGGGGGGGGGGGGGGGGGGGGGGGGGGGGGGGGGGGGGGGGGGGGGGGGGGGGGGGGGGGGGGGGGGGGGGGGGGGGGGGGGGGGGGGGGGGGGGGGGGGGGGGGGGGGGGGGGGGGGGGGGGGGGGGGGGGGGGGGGGGGGGGGGGGGGGGGGGGGGGGGGGGGGGGGGGGGGGGGGGGGGGGGGGGGGGGGGGGGGGGGGGGGGGGGGGGGGGGGGGGGGGGGGGGGGGGGGGGGGGGGGGGGGGGGGGGGGGGGGGGGGGGGGGGGGGGGGGGGGGGGGGGGGGGGGGGGGGGGGGGGGGGGGGGGGGGGGGGGGGGGGGGGGGGGGGGGGGGGGGGGGGGGGGGGGGGGGGGGGGGGGGGGGGGGGGGGGGGGGGGGGGGGGGGGGGGGGGGGGGGGGGGGGCGAAATTGGGGAAGAGCCCAACAAAATTAGGCTAGAAAACAACAAGGGGAGGCTCCGAAATCGTGATCAACGTGGCACATGATAACAAGATGCTGTACGGTGGAACCCTAGATGCCGATCTTTCACGAAAGCAGCGGATTCTGCAAAGAACACGAAGAACACGAGAGGAAACACGAGGGGAAATGCGAGAGAATCACTCAAACCAACAAGAACGATCACACATGTGCTAGATCCTCGAAACACAAAGGGAGATACACGATGCAAAGTCAACAAAGGACGATACAAGAGGTAACCGGTTCTTCTCTGTGAGGAGCTCTTGAATCCATGAGGAAATCTTCCCATGAGGGGCCTTGAATCCAAGGTGGATCTTCTCCGTAGAGGCCGCGGTCTCTCTCGTGGAGTATATCTGTATGGATGAGCGAGGCTCTGTCTCACAAATGAGCTATCAAAACGCTAACCCTGGCTAGGAGGAGGGAGAGGTCTATTTATAGTCGTAGTACAAAAGGGGCAAAGTGAAGGGGTACATGGGCCTCAGCCCGCAACTGGACACAACCAGGGACCGGACGTGCGCTGGGCATCGGACGTCCGGTGGTTCCAGGGGGACCGGTCGTCCGCTAGCGCCGGACATCCTCTGAAAGTGTTCTGTAGTCGGGAATCCGGACGTCTGGAAGTCTCGGACTTCCGTTAATATTGTCGGACGTCTAGTGCGGGGTCGGACATCCGCTCACTGGGAGGTTTGTAGCTGGCGTAGGCTGGTCTTCAAGCACTGATCATCCACCAAGGGCCGGACGTCTGCTTGCTGTGAGAGGCCGGTTGTCTGGTGTCGTCCGGACGTCCGCTCACTGGAGCTACTTCGGTAGTTCCTTGTACTTGGTGTCCTCGTCGTCTTGTCCATGGTCTTCCTCTTTGTTCCTAGTCATGCATAGCACATATATTTGAGTTAGTAGCCATGTCTCACATGTGGAAAGTGATGGTTCATAGAGGAGCGAGTTCACCTTGTGTCCAATGGTGTATGTTCGAGGTCTCGTCATATGTCCTCTTGGGGATTGGAGAGTAGTCGGAGTGTACATGGGGATGAACATGGGATGCTCCGCATCACGAAGAGATGGTGATAAAAGTGTAATATTGATGGTATAAATATATTTTTATAATCTAAATAAATAAAAACAACAAGGGGGGGGGGGGGGGGGGGGGGGGGGGGGGGGGGGGGGGGGGGGGGGGGGGGGGGGGGGGGGGGGGGGGGGGGGGGGGGGGGGGGGGGGGGGGGGGGGGGGGGGGGGGGGGGGGGGGGGGGGGGGGGGGGGGGGGGGGGGGGGGGGGGGGGGGGGGGGGGGGGGGGGGGGGGGGGGGGGGGGGGGGGGGGGGGGGGGGGGGGGGGGGGGGGGGGGGGGGGGGGGGGGGGGGGGGGGGGGGGGGGGGGGGGGGGGGGGGGGGGGGGGGGGGGGGGGGGGGGGGGGGGGGGGGGGGGGGGGGGGGGGGGGGGGGGGGGGGGGGGGGGGGGGGGGGGGGGGGGGGGGGGGGGGGGGGGGGGGGGGGGGGGGGGGGGGGGGGGGGGGGGGGGGGGGGGGGGGGGGGGGGGGGGGGGGGGGGGGGGGGGGGGGGGGGGGGGGGGGGGGGGGGGGGGGGGGGGGGGGGGGGGGGGGGGGGGGGGGGGGGGGGGGGGGGGGGGGGGGGGGGGGGGGGGGGGGGGGGGGGGGGGGGGGGGGGGGGGGGGGGGGGGGGGGGGGGGGGGGGGGGGGGGGGGGGGGGGGGGGGGGGGGGGGGGGGGGGGGGGGGGGGGGGGGGGGGGGGGGGGGGGGGGGGGGGGGGGGGGGGGGGGGGGGGGGGGGGGGGGGGGGGGGGGGGGGGGGGGGGGGGGGGGGGGGGGGGGGGGGGGGGGGGGGGGGGGGGGGGGGGGGGGGGGGGGGGGGGGGGGGGGGGGGGGGGGGGGGGGGGGGGGGGGGGGGGGGGGGGGGGGGGGGGGGGGGGGGGGGGGGGGGGGGGGGGGGGGGGGGGGGGGGGGGGGGGGGGGGGGGGGGGGGGGGGGGGGGGGGGGGGGGGGGGGGGGGGGGGGGGGGGGGGGGGGGGGGGGGGGGGGGGGGGGGGGGGGGGGGGGGGGGGGGGGGGGGGGGGGGGGGGGGGGGGGGGGGGGGGGGGGGGGGGGGGGGGGGGGGGGGGGGGGGGGGGGGGGGGGGGGGGGGGGGGGGGGGGGGGGGGGGGGGGGGGGGGGGGGGGGGGGGGGGGGGGGGGGGGGGGGGGGGGGGGGGGGGGGGGGGGGGGGGGGGGGGGGGGGGGGGGGGGGGGGGGGGGGGGGGGGGGGGGGGGGGGGGGGGGGGGGGGGGGGGGGGGGGGGGGGGGGGGGGGGGGGGGGGGGGGGGGGGGGGGGGGGGGGGGGGGGGGGGGGGGGGGGGGGGGGGGGGGGGGGGGGGGGGGGGGGGGGGGGGGGGGGGGGGGGGGGGGGGGGGGGGGGGGGGGGGGGGGGGGGGGGGGGGGGGGGGGGGGGGGGGGGGGGGGGGGGGGGGGGGGGGGGGGGGGGGGGGGGGGGGGGGGGGGGGGGGGGGGGGGGGGGGGGGGGGGGGGGGGGGGGGGGGGGGGGGGGGGGGGGGGGGGGGGGGGGGGGGGGGGGGGGGGGGGGGGGGGGGGGGGGGGGGGGGGGGGGGGGGGGGGGGGGGGGGGGGGGGGGGGGGGGGGGGGGGGGGGGGGGGGGGGGGGGGGGGGGGGGGGGGGGGGGGGGGGGGGGGGGGGGGGGGGGGGGGGGGGGGGGGGGGGGGGGGGGGGGGGGGGGGGGGGGGGGGGGGGGGGGGGGGGGGGGGGGGGGGGGGGGGGGGGGGGGGGGGGGGGGGGGGGGGGGGGGGGGGGGGGGGGGGGGGGGGGGGGGGGGGGGGGGGGGGGGGGGGGGGGGGGGGGGGGGGGGGGGGGGGGGGGGGGGGGGGGGGGGGGGGGGGGGGGGGGGGGGGGGGGGGGGGGGGGGGGGGGGGAGGTAGACCCGGAGGTAGCTCATCGGGGAAAACATCTTGGAATTCCTGCAATAAAGAAGATAACACCAAAGGTAGATCGTGAGAGTTGTTAGTTTTTGGTGCCTCATCCTTGCACAATAGGACATAGTGTAGGACACTTGATGGGTTCTCACACACTTCTCTCATCTCACGTTTGGTGGCAAATAGGACTAAGTTTTTCTTGTCGCTCATCGTGGAGGCACTCAATTTGGGCTTGTGGCGCTCACTCTCTTTTTGGTGGTTCGCTCTCTCACTATTCTCTCCACGATGGGTGTTTTGCTTGTCGGCGAGCACTTGGCTTGGAGACATAGGACGTAGCACAAACTCTTTCCCTTTCATCTTGAAGCTATAGTGATTTGTACGCCCATTGTGAATGACACCTCGGTCAAATTGCCATGGCCGTCCAAGAAGGAGGTGGCACACGGTCATCGGAAGGACATCACACTCCAAAGTGTCTTCATAGGCGCCGATCTTGAAAGAGACTTGTACTCTCTGCTCGACTTGTATGGTGCCGGTGTCGCTTAGCCATTGAACCTTGTAGGGGTGCGGGTGCTTCATGGGGGGGGGGGGGGGGGGGGGGGGGGGGGGGGGGGGGGGGGGGGGGGGGGGGGGGGGGGGGGGGGGGGGGGGGGGGGGGGGGGGGGGGGGGGGGGGGGGGGGGGGGGGGGGGGGGGGGGGGGGGGGGGGGGGGGGGGGGGGGGGGGGGGGGGGGGGGGGGGGGGGGGGGGGGGGGGGGGGGGGGGGGGGGGGGGGGGGGGGGGGGGGGGGGGGGGGGGGGGGGGGGGGGGGGGGGGGGGGGGGGGGGGGGGGGGGGGGGGGGGGGGGGGGGGGGGGGGGGGGGGGGGGGGGGGGGGGGGGGGGGGGGGGGGGGGGGGGGGGGGGGGGGGGGGGGGGGGGGGGGGGGGGGGGGGGGGGGGGGGGGGGGGGGGGGGGGGGGGGGGGGGGGGGGGGGGGGGGGGGGGGGGGGGGGGGGGGGGGGGGGGGGGGGGGGGGGGGGGGGGGGGGGGGGGGGGGGGGGGGGGGGGGGGGGGGGGGGGGGGGGGGGGGGGGGGGGGGGGGGGGGGGGGGGGGGGGGGGGGGGGGGGGGGGGGGGGGGGGGGGGGGGGGGGGGGGGGGGGGGGGGGGGGGGGGGGGGGGGGGGGGGGGGGGGGGGGGGGGGGGGGGGGGGGGGGGGGGGGGGGGGGGGGGGGGGGGGGGGGGGGGGGGGGGGGGGGGGGGGGGGGGGGGGGGGGGGGGGGGGGGGGGGGGGGGGGGGGGGGGGGGGGGGGGGGGGGGGGGGGGGGGGGGGGGGGGGGGGGGGGGGGGGGGGGGGGGGGGGGGGGGGGGGGGGGGGGGGGGGGGGGGGGGGGGGGGGGGGGGGGGGGGGGGGGGGGGGGGGGGGGGGGGGGGGGGGGGGGGGGGGGGGGGGGGGGGGGGGGGGGGGGGGGGGGGGGGGGGGGGGGGGGGGGGGGGGGGGGGGGGGGGGGGGGGGGGGGGGGGGGGGGGGGGGGGGGGGGGGGGGGGGGGGGGGGGGGGGGGGGGGGGGGGGGGGGGGGGCAAAAATAGCCCCAATTTTTTTTTGTGATTTGTTGGTTTGATGATGTTTTGTTGATTTTGATCCATGGATTTGCTTGGTTTCGAGTGGATCTAGCATTTCCCCAATTTTCCCCACTTTCCATCCACGAAATCTCATCAATTTTGACCCCAAAATCCCCAAATTCCACCCAAAATCGCGTCCCGGATCTAAAATCTCGCGTTGACCCCGACCACCGGACGACCGTCACTTTACCGGACGTCCGTCATCCACCGGACGACCGGAACCCCTAACCTGGATGGAAATTAGCGGATTTCCGAGCTCATCGGACGTCCGGCCACCGGACATCCGTCCATTAGCGGACGTCCGCTACCTGTAAAAATTGACTTCGGCTGATTTTTGTTTCGGCCATAACTAATTCATCCGAACTCCGATTTTGAAGTTCTTTAGCTCATTTTTAAGCTCTTGACATCCTACTTCCCACAAAAATACCACCAACATCTTTTGACTCCATAAAATTTTGACAATTTTGGCATCTTTGCCTAGGGCTTCCACCACATCATCCACTACACCATCTGACACCATCTCCGACTTCCGCAACCTAACCAATTTTGTTCCCCATCGCATTAGTGGTTGCTAGAGGAGTGATTTGAGTCTCCTAAGGTGTCTAGGCTACTTAGGGACGGTTGCTTCTTCTTCAACCACCACCACCACTTCCGCATAGGCTTGACGGGGGGGGGGGGGGGGGGGGGGGGGGGGGGGGGGGGGGGGGGGGGGGGGGGGGGGGGGGGGGGGGGGGGGGGGGGGGGGGGGGGGGGGGGGGGGGGGGGGGGGGGGGGGGGGGGGGGGGGGGGGGGGGGGGGGGGGGGGGGGGGGGGGGGGGGGGGGGGGGGGGGGGGGGGGGGGGGGGGGGGGGGGGGGGGGGGGGGGGGGGGGGGGGGGGGGGGGGGGGGGGGGGGGGGGGGGGGGGGGGGGGGGGGGGGGGGGGGGGGGGGGGGGGGGGGGGGGGGGGGGGGGGGGGGGGGGGGGGGGGGGGGGGGGGGGGGGGGGGGGGGGGGGGGGGGGGGGGGGGGGGGGGGGGGGGGGGGGGGGGGGGGGGGGGGGGGGGGGGGGGGGGGGGGGGGGGGGGGGGGGGGGGGGGGGGGGGGGGGGGGGGGGGGGGGGGGGGGGGGGGGGGGGGGGGGGGGGGGGGGGGGGGGGGGGGGGGGGGGGGGGGGGGGGGGGGGGGGGGGGGGGGGGGGGGGGGGGGGGGGGGGGGGGGGGGGGGGGGGGGGGGGGGGGGGGGGGGGGGGGGGGGGGGGGGGGGGGGGGGGGGGGGGGGGGGGGGGGGGGGGGGGGGGGGGGGGGGGGGGGGGGGGGGGGGGGGGGGGGGGGGGGGGGGGGGGGGGGGGGGGGGGGGGGGGGGGGGGGGGGGGGGGGGGGGGGGGGGGGGGGGGGGGGGGGGGGGGGGGGGGGGGGGGGGGGGGGATGGAAAGTGGGGAAAATTGGGGATATGCTAGATCCACTCGAAACCAAGCAAATCCATGGATCAAAATCAACAAAACTTCGTCAAACCAGCAAATCACAAAAAAATTGGGGCTATTTTTGGTGGGGATTTTCGAATTTGGGGAAGAACACAACAAAATTAGGCTAGAAAACAACGAGGGGAGGCTCCGAAATCATGATCAACGTGGCTCTAGATACCAAGATGATGTAGGGTAGAACCCTAGTGGCCCGATCTTCCACGAAAGGAGCAAATCCCACGATGAACACGAAAAACAGGAGGACAGAAACGAGGGGAAAATCACAAGGGGAACACAAGAGAACACTCAAACCAACAAGTATGATCACACATGTGCTAGATCCTCGAAACACAAAGAGAGATACAAGATCCAAAGTCAACAACTGATGATACAAGAGGTAACCGGTTCTTCTCCGAGAGGAGGTCTTGAATCCACAAGGGGATCTTCCCGTGAGGGGTCTTGAATCCAAGGTGGATCTTATCTATAGAGGGGCTGCGGTCTCTCTCGTGGAGTAGATCCGATATGGATGAGCGAAGCTCTACCTCTCAAATGAGCTATCACCTTATCTTCGATAGCTTTGGCTCGGGCTCGTGTCATTGGTCCGAGTGGTGCCGTTGGAGGTGTGGGTGCATCCATGGGGATGATCTTGGGATGCTCCACATCATCCATGATGCGGAGCATCCTATGGACATCACCATGTCAAGAGTCCGTTTGGCAAGTGACACGTGCGATATCTACTTCACATACATAATGAT
The DNA here is from genome assembly GCA_036873465.1 of Thinopyrum obtusiflorum. NCBI lineage: Eukaryota > Viridiplantae > Streptophyta > Magnoliopsida > Poales > Poaceae > Thinopyrum > Thinopyrum obtusiflorum. The sequence goes on from JAAAWM010008669.1 coordinate 15,763, forward strand.
GAGGACATCAATACCATTGTTACACCCACAGCCCCTACTGTTACATAT
>JAAAWM010008670.1:0-15811 GCA_036873465.1 Thinopyrum obtusiflorum
ATAATACATGTGCTGCTTGACCTCCAGTAGGTGCTCGCACGATGAGCAAGAAGCTGGAGGGAAAAAAAGTAAGCTACTTGACCTCCAGCTGATGCTCATACGATGGATGATGCCAGCCAACCGGTGGCCACTGTTGTGCGGCTACTGCTCCTGCTCGGTTGTGCTTTTCTAAAGCTAGCACTCCATGGAAGACAAGTGTGTGAATCTCACACACAATCAAGTGTAAAGGAGATTACGGCTTAGGTGGTGTCTAGCCAACCGTGCCTATGGGCTATCGTCAACCGATGATGCATAGTATATAAAAGAAAAAACATGCAAATCCTGGGCAGGTCACAGCCACTTCAGCCTTGCCGTAGCTCCACCAGTGCTACCATGGTATAAAGGACTATTAAAATCAAATAACATCTATTGCACAGTATCAATTAGACAATTCTTCATCATACTACGGAAATCAGGAGGTAAAACTAATTGTAGTGTCATGTTCATGAATAGAGAGAATATCACAGGCCTAACCATAGTAACAATTGTAGCAACATACGGTGCTGAGAACCACCACGGACCACAAGCACCATATCATCCACTCGATGGCTAGAAATGAACATGGCATGGCCAAATCTCGAAAGCTAGTTCCCAGACTAACAAAGGAGAGACAGATCAAGGACTCGCCTAAGTAGTTGTATAGGAGGAGTTTGTCATGGGAGCCCAGATCATCACACCGTGTTAGGACTGCTAGATGGTCTCGATGTTGAGCGACTTCAGCTTGACAACCGACTACATGTGTCCCTTGAGCGTATCAAGTTACCTCAACCTGCAACAACCAAGTCAGGTCTCTCTAATGGAGAAGACCCAATTGTTAGCATGAGAATGTTTGAGATTAATCAACACACAGGAAAGTGGAACCTTTATTGCATCATGAAACCAGATAAGTGTAGAGACCATGACCACACATAATAAATGCGTTATCAATAATATGACTAGAGATAGATAAGTGCAGTATCATCTTCTGGACAGTCAAAACCTTTAACATAAACCACGGTGGTGCCAAATAAAAGAGCAAGTGTTTGTGTTCATCTAAGAACATAAACCAGTGCATTATACGTAGTAAAATATATGTATGACCTGGAAAAGAAACTGTCAAGACATCTGACAATATTTAGGAAGCCTGAACCAAAACAGTACCAACTCAAATCTGGCATACAGAAGCCAGAAATGATAAACCATGATATTCGGTTAACAAGAACATACTGCCTCTGATCCTTTTTACTCTGCAAATTAGATTTGTCAGGAGTAAACTTTGACCAAAATTATACCAAGAATTATCAGCACTTCATATACCAAATAAATATAATATGAAAATATATTCTATGATGGATCTGATGATATTAATTTGTATTATGAATGTTAAAAGTTTCTTGTATAAACATGGTCAGGGGGGGGGGGGGGGGGGGGGGGGGGGGGGGGGGGGGGGGGGGGGGGGGGGGGGGGGGGGGGGGGGGGGGGGGGGGGGGGGGGGGGGGGGGGGGGGGGGGGGGGGGGGGGGGGGGGGGGGGGGGGGGGGGGGGGGGGGGGGGGGGGGGGGGGGGGGGGGGGGGGGGGGGGGGGGGGGGGGGGGGGGGGGGGGGGGGGGGGGGGGGGGGGGGGGGGGGGGGGGGGGGGGGGGGGGGGGGGGGGGGGGGGGGGGGGGGGGGGGGGGGGGGGGGGGGGGGGGGGGGGGGGGGGGGGGGGGGGGGGGGGGGGGGGGGGGGGGGGGGGGGGGGGGGGGGGGGGGGGGGGGGGGGGGGGGGGGGGGGGGGGGGGGGGGGGGGGGGGGGGGGGGGGGGGGGGGGGGGGGGGGGGGGGGGGGGGGGGGGGGGGGGGGGGGGGGGGGGGGGGGGGGGGGGGGGGGGGGGGGGGGGGGGGGGGGGGGGGGGGGGGGGGGGGGGGGGGGGGGGGGGGGGGGGGGGGGGGGGGGGGGGGGGGGGGGGGGGGGGGGGGGGGGGGGGGGGGGGGGGGGGGGGGGGGGGGGGGGGGGGGGGGGGGGGGGGGGGGGGGGGGGGGGGGGGGGGGGGGGGGGGGGGGGGGGGGGGGGGGGGGGGGGGGGGGGGGGGGGGGGGGGGGGGGGGGGGGGGGGGGGGGGGGGGGGGGGGGGGGGGGGGGGGGGGGGGGGGGGGGGGGGGGGGGGGGGGGGGGGGGGGGGGGGGGGGGGGGGGGGGGGGGGGGGGGGGGGGGGGGGGGGGGGGGGGGGGGGGGGGGGGGGGGGGGGGGGGGGGGGGGGGGGGGGGGGGGGGGGGGGGGGGGGGGGGGGGGGGGGGGGGGGGGGGGGGGGGGGGGGGGGGGGGGGGGGGGGGGGGGGGGGGGGGGGGGGGGGGGGGGGGGGGGGGGGGGGGGGGGGGGGGGGGGGGGGGGGGGGGGGGGGGGGGGGGGGGGGGGGGGGGGGGGGGGGGGGGGGGGGGGGGGGGGGGGGGGGGGGGGGGGGGGGGGGGGGGGGGGGGGGGGGGGGGGGGGGGGGGGGGGGGGGGGGGGGGGGGGGGGGGGGGGGGGGGGGGGGGGGGGGGGGGGGGGGGGGGGGGGGGGGGGGGGGGGGGGGGGGGGGGGGGGGGGGGGGGGGGGGGGGGGGGGGGGGGGGGGGGGGGGGGGGGGGGGGGGGGGGGGGGGGGGGGGGGGGGGGGGGGGGGGGGGGGGGGGGGGGGGGGGGGGGGGGGGGGGGGGGGGGGGGGGGGGGGGGGGGGGGGGGGGGGGGGGGGGGGGGGGGGGGGGGGGGGGGGGGGGGGGGGGGGGGGGGGGGGGGGGGGGGGGGGGGGGGGGGGGGGGGGGGGGGGGGGGGGGGGGGGGGGGGGGGGGGGGGGGGGGGGGGGGGGGGGGGGGGGGGGGGGGGGGGGGGGGGGGGGGGGGGGGGGGGGGGGGGGGGGGGGGGGGGGGGGGGGGGGGGGGGGGGGGGGGGGGGGGGGGGGGGGGGGGGGGGGGGGGGGGGGGGGGGGGGGGGGGGGGGGGGGGGGGGGGGGGGGGGGGGGGGGGGGGGGGGGGGGGGGGGGGGGGGGGGGGGGGGGGGGGGGGGGGGGGGGGGGGGGGGGGGGGGGGGGGGGGGGGGGGGGGGGGGGGGGGGGGGGGGGGGGGGGGGGGGGGGGGGGGGGGGGGGGGGGGGGGGGGGGGGGGGGGGGGGGGGGGGGGGGGGGGGGGGGGGGGGGGGGGGGGGGGGGGGGGGGGGGGGGGGGGGGGGGGGGGGGGGGGGGGGGGGGGGGGGGGGGGGGGGGGGGGGGGGGGGGGGGGGGGGGGGGGGGGGGGGGGGGGGGGGGGGGGGGGGGGGGGGGGGGGGGGGGGGGGGGGGGGGGGGGGGGGGGGGGGGGGGGGGGGGGGGGGGGGGGGGGGGGGGGGGGGGGGGGGGGGGGGGGGGGGGGGGGGGGGGGGGGGGGGGGGGGGGGGGGGGGGGGGGGGGGGGGGGGGGGGGGGGGGGGGGGGGGGGGGGGGGGGGGGGGGGGGGGGGGGGGGGGGGGGGGGGGGGGGGGGGGGGGGGGGGGGGGGGGGGGGGGGGGGGGGGGGGGGGGGGGGGGGGGGGGGGGGGGGGGGGGGGGGGGGGGGGGGGGGGGGGGGGGGGGGGGGGGGGGGGGGGGGGGGGGGGGGGGGGGGGGGGGGGGGGGGGGGGGGGGGGGGGGGGGGGGGGGGGGGGGGGGGGGGGGGGGGGGGGGGGGGGGGGGGGGGGGGGGGGGGGGGGGGGGGGGGGGGGGGGGGGGGGGGGGGGGGGGGGGGGGGGGGGGGGGGGGGGGGGGGGGGGGGGGGGGGGGGGGGGGGGGGGGGGGGGGGGGGGGGGGGGGGGGGGGGGGGGGGGGGGGGGGGGGGGGGGGGGGGGGGGGGGGGGGGGGGGGGGGGGGGGGGGGGGGGGGGGGGGGGGGGGGGGGGGGGGGGGGGGGGGGGGGGGGGGGGGGGGGGGGGGGGGGGGGGGGGGGGGGGGGGGGGGGGGGGGGGGGGGGGGGGGGGGGGGGGGGGGGGGGGGGGGGGGGGGGGGGGGGGGGGGGGGGGGGGGGGGGGGGGGGGGGGGGGGGGGGGGGGGGGGGGGGGGGGGGGGGGGGGGGGGGGGGGGGGGGGGGGGGGGGGGGGGGGGGGGGGGGGGGGGGGGGGGGGGGGGGGGGGGGGGGGGGGGGGGGGGGGGGGGGGGGGGGGGGGGGGGGGGGGGGGGGGGGGGGGGGGGGGGGGGGGGGGGGGGGGGGGGGGGGGGGGGGGGGGGGGGGGGGGGGGGGGGGGGGGGGGGGGGGGGGGGGGGGGGGGGGGGGGGGGGGGGGGGGGGGGGGGGGGGGGGGGGGGGGGGGGGGGGGGGGGGGGGGGGGGGGGGGGGGGGGGGGGGGGGGGGGGGGGGGGGGGGGGGGGGGGGGGGGGGGGGGGGGGGGGGGGGGGGGGGGGGGGGGGGGGGGGGGGGGGGGGGGGGGGGGGGGGGGGGGGGGGGGGGGGGGGGGGGGGGGGGGGGGGGGGGGGGGGGGGGGGGGGGGGGGGGGGGGGGGGGGGGGGGGGGGGGGGGGGGGGGGGGGGGGGGGGGGGGGGGGGGGGGGGGGGGGGGGGGGGGGGGGGGGGGGGGGGGGGGGGGGGGGGGGGGGGGGGGGGGGGGGGGGGGGGGGGGGGGGGGGGGGGGGGGGGGGGGGGGGGGGGGGGGGGGGGGGGGGGGGGGGGGGGGGGGGGGGGGGGGGGGGGGGGGGTCACTTGTAGTGAGTGTCCCCTATCTTAAAAGGCAATAACCACCTTTACAAATGATCTGTTAAAAAGACCATACGCCCTTATTTTGCTTATGTACAATGGTGATGTCTTGGTTTCCTCTTGTTTTTGGTTTTGAGCAAAGCATGTTGTTATTGTCGTCACCTCCTGGTAGTACCAGCCAACACTTGCGTGTGAGATTCTCTAGTGTCTTTCTGGGATCACCCACTATAAAAGTTGCTCTGGTTTCTGAATCTATGCATGTGCATTTTGTTGTGCAGGACTTGAGTGAGAAGGTAATGAAAAGGGAAAAAGATTTGGATCTCGGTCGAATGGTTGAAGGCAGGGGAACTCACTTGACGTATCGAAGCCACTGGATGGACCAACAGATCCATAGAGATAGGCATTTTGATGTTCATTTTTCATTTTCTGTTGGGTGCCGGCTGAATGGTCAATGACGATATTGATATTGTCTCAGTGAGTGCTACATATGTACCACCATTGTAAAATTTGGATTTGGATTGGGATTGTATTGTGCGGTCGGGAGTTAGTAGTTTTGGTCAGTGTAAAGACGTAGCAAACAGATTGGATTGGTTGGTTGTTGCTTGACTGAATGTATATATGTACCTGGTGCTAGTGATTTTTGAGACGTCATTTGGCTGGCAACTCAATGTCAAACACATGGTGATGATTCTTGATGTTGTTGAAATATGCTAGCTAATGAATTATTTTTGATATGACTGTTGCATGAGAATCATCATAACTGGTGATGAATTTTGGAAAGCGACTATCTGCTTTCAAATTTACCATTAGAAAAGAAACTAGAGCGTTATTTGGCTGGCAACCATCAGTGAGCGGCTGGTGGTGCTGGTAAATTTGAAAGCAGATAGTGGCTATACACACGGGATTATTTGGCTGGCAACCATCAGTGAGCGTCCGGTGGTGTTGTTGATGTTGTGCTTGACATGGAAGTCGAGGCCCGTTTTTGTGGTAGTTGTTGTGCACATCAGCTGGGACTTGGATCTACTGCCTGCGCACTCCCTTCAGAAGGAAGCTCAAGATGATTTGTGTTATCTTAATGGGGGGGGGGGGTATATATGTGATCTAGCTAGCTAGGTTGTTCTCATCATCTCCATATCTATCTGTTATATACAAGTGATCTTTGCTCTCTTCTCAAAAATATATATGTATATCAATATATATGGATGCATGATTGATCTATTTGTTTTTGGTTGACTCCACGGTTCCATTAATCAAGCAGACACAACAGCCTCCCTGGCCACCGAGATCTGTTTGTTTGGAGAGAGAGAAGGGAGATGATTAAATAGGGATGCTGTGATTCAAAGCAAATATGATGAAAATAGGAAATAAATCCCCCGATGCATGGAAACTAAACAAACTAGCGTTATTTGAGGGAGGGAGGAATGGAGTACTAGTAGCTTTTTAATAGGAAGCTTAACAAACCTATCGTGATTTGAGGGAGGGAGTACTTATCAGGAATCTTAACAAGCAGTCGTAATCAACCTCCTCGAAAACCTCTCTCCCCCAAAACCAGCGCACATCCTTCCTTCTTTAATTTCTATTCCTATCGCCTCGCCTTCTCCTCCATTATTTTCTCCGTCCCGTTCTTGTCGACCATTGGCTCCCTCGCCTCTCACGCGGATCAACCCCCTCCTCCATTACTTCCTCCCTCCCGTTCTTGTCGATCCATTGGCTCCGACGCGCCTCACGCGGATCAGCCTCCAATCCAAGGGGGGGGGGGGGGGGGGGGGGGGGGGGGGGGGGGGGGGGGGGGGGGGGGGGGGGGGGGGGGGGGGGGGGGGGGGGGGGGGGGGGGGGGGGGGGGGGGGGGGGGGGGGGGGGGGGGGGGGGGGGGGGGGGGGGGGGGGGGGGGGGGGGGGGGGGGGGGGGGGGGGGGGGGGGGGGGGGGGGGGGGGGGGGGGGGGGGGGGGGGGGGGGGGGGGGGGGGGGGGGGGGGGGGGGGGGGGGGGGGGGGGGGGGGGGGGGGGGGGGGGGGGGGGGGGGGGGGGGGGGGGGGGGGGGGGGGGGGGGGGGGGGGGGGGGGGGGGGGGGGGGGGGGGGGGGGGGGGGGGGGGGGGGGGGGGGGGGGGGGGGGGGGGGGGGGGGGGGGGGGGGGGGGGGGGGGGGGGGGGGGGGGGGGGGGGGGGGGGGGGGGGGGGGGGGGGGGGGGGGGGGGGGGGGGGGGGGGGGGGGGGGGGGGGGGGGGGGGGGGGGGGGGGGGGGGGGGGGGGGGGGGGGGGGGGGGGGGGGGGGGGGGGGGGGGGGGGGGGGGGGGGGGGGGGGGGGGGGGGGGGGGGGGGGGGGGGGGGGGGGGGGGGGGGGGGGGGGGGGGGGGGGGGGGGGGGGGGGGGGGGGGGGGGGGGGGGGGGGGGGGGGGGGGGGGGGGGGGGGGGGGGGGGGGGGGGGGGGGGGGGGGGGGGGGGGGGGGGGGGGGGGGGGGGGGGGGGGGGGGGGGGGGGGGGGGGGGGGGGGGGGGGGGGGGGGGGGGGGGGGGGGGGGGGGGGGGGGGGGGGGGGGGGGGGGGGGGGGGGGGGGGGGGGGGGGGGGGGGGGGGGGGGGGGGGGGGGGGGGGGGGGGGGGGGGGGGGGGGGGGGGGGGGGGGGGGGGGGGGGGGGGGGGGGGGGGGGGGGGGGGGGGGGGGGGGGGGGGGGGGGGGGGGGGGGGGGGGGGGGGGGGGGGGGGGGGGGGGGGGGGGGGGGGGGGGGGGGGGGGGGGGGGGGGGGGGGGGGGGGGGGGGGGGGGGGGGGGGGGGGGGGGGGGGGGGGGGGGGGGGGGGGGGGGGGGGGGGGGGGGGGGGGGGGGGGGGGGGGGGGGGGGGGGGGGGGGGGGGGGGGGGGGGGGGGGGGGGGGGGGGGGGGGGGGGGGGGGGGGGGGGGGGGGGGGGGGGGGGGGGGGGGGGGGGGGGGGGGGGGGGGGGGGGGGGGGGGGGGGGGGGGGGGGGGGGGGGGGGGGGGGGGGGGGGGGGGGGGGGGGGGGGGGGGGGGGGGGGGGGGGGGGGGGGGGGGGGGGGGGGGGGGGGGGGGGGGGGGGGGGGGGGGGGGGGGGGGGGGGGGGGGGGGGGGGGGGGGGGGGGGGGGGGGGGGGGGGGGGGGGGGGGGGGGGGGGGGGGGGGGGGGGGGGGGGGGGGGGGGGGGGGGGGGGGGGGGGGGGGGGGGGGGGGGGGGGGGGGGGGGGGGGGGGGGGGGGGGGGGGGGGGGGGGGGGGGGGGGGGGGGGGGGGGGGGGGGGGGGGGGGGGGGGGGGGGGGGGGGGGGGGGGGGGGGGGGGGGGGGGGGGGGGGGGGGGGGGGGGGGGGGGGGGGGGGGGGGGGGGGGGGGGGGGGGGGGGGGGGGGGGGGGGGGGGGGGGGGGGGGGGGGGGGGGGGGGGGGGGGGGGGGGGGGGGGGGGGGGGGGGGGGGGGGGGGGGGGGGGGGGGGGGGGGGGGGGGGGGGGGGGGGGGGGGGGGGGGGGGGGGGGGGGGGGGGGGGGGGGGGGGGGGGGGGGGGGGGGGGGGGGGGGGGGGGGGGGGGGGGGGGGGGGGGGGGGGGGGGGGGGGGGGGGGGGGGGGGGGGGGGGGGGGGGGGGGGGGGGGGGGGGGGGGGGGGGGGGGGGGGGGGGGGGGGGGGGGGGGGGGGGGGGGGGGGGGGGGGGGGGGGGGGGGGGGGGGGGGGGGGGGGGGGGGGGGGGGGGGGGGGGGGGGGGGGGGGGGGGGGGGGGGGGGGGGGGGGGGGGGGGGGGGGGGGGGGGGGGGGGGGGGGGGGGGGGGGGGGGGGGGGGGGGGGGGGGGGGGGGGGGGGGGGGGGGGGGGGGGGGGGGGGGGGGGGGGGGGGGGGGGGGGGGGGGGGGGGGGGGGGGGGGGGGGGGGGGGGGGGGGGGGGGGGGGGGGGGGGGGGGGGGGGGGGGGGGGGGGGGGGGGGGGGGGGGGGGGGGGGGGGGGGGGGGGGGGGGGGGGGGGGGGGGGGGGGGGGGGGGGGGGGGGGGGGGGGGGGGGGGGGGGGGGGGGGGGGGGGGGGGGGGGGGGGGGGGGGGGGGGGGGGGGGGGGGGGGGGGGGGGGGGGGGGGGGGGGGGGGGGGGGGGGGGGGGGGGGGGGGGGGGGGGGGGGGGGGGGGGGGGGGGGGGGGGGGGGGGGGGGGGGGGGGGGGGGGGGGGGGGGGGGGGGGGGGGGGGGGGGGGGGGGGGGGGGGGGGGGGGGGGGGGGGGGGGGGGGGGGGGGGGGGGGGGGGGGGGGGGGGGGGGGGGGGGGGGGGGGGGGGGGGGGGGGGGGGGGGGGGGGGGGGGGGGGGGGGGGGGGGGGGGGGGGGGGGGGGGGGGGGGGGGGGGGGGGGGGGGGGGGGGGGGGGGGGGGGGGGGGGGGGGGGGGGGGGGGGGGGGGGGGGGGGGGGGGGGGGGGGGGGGGGGGGGGGGGGGGGGGGGGGGGGGGGGGGGGGGGGGGGGGGGGGGGGGGGGGGGGGGGGGGGGGGGGGGGGGGGGGGGGGGGGGGGGGGGGGGGGGGGGGGGGGGGGGGGGGGGGGGGGGGGGGGGGGGGGGGGGGGGGGGGGGGGGGGGGGGGGGGGGGGGGGGGGGGGGGGGGGGGGGGGGGGGGGGGGGGGGGGGGGGGGGGGGGGGGGGGGGGGGGGGGGGGGGGGGGGGGGGGGGGGGGGGGGGGGGGGGGGGGGGGGGGGGGGGGGGGGGGGGGGGGGGGGGGGGGGGGGGGGGGGGGGGGGGGGGGGGGGGGGGGGGGGGGGGGGGGGGGGGGGGGGGGGGGGGGGGGGGGGGGGGGGGGGGGGGGGGGGGGGGGGGGGGGGGGGGGGGGGGGGGGGGGGGGGGGGGGGGGGGGGGGGGGGGGGGGGGGGGGGGGGGGGGGGGGGGGGGGGGGGGGGGGGGGGGGGGGGGGGGGGGGGGGGGGGGGGGGGGGGGGGGGGGGGGGGGGGGGGGGGGGGGGGGGGGGGGGGGGGGGGGGGGGGGGGGGGGGGGGGGGGGGGGGGGGGGGGGGGGGGGGGGGGGGGGGGGGGGGGGGGGGGGGGGGGGGGGGGGGGGGGGGGGGGGGGGGGGGGGGGGGGGGGGGGGGGGGGGGGGGGGGGGGGGGGGGGGGGGGGGGGGGGGGGGGGGGGGGGGGGGGGGGGGGGGGGGGGGGGGGGGGGGGGGGGGGGGGGGGGGGGGGGGGGGGGGGGGGGGGGGGGGGGGGGGGGGGGGGGGGGGGGGGGGGGGGGGGGGGGGGGGGGGGGGGGGGGGGGGGGGGGGGGGGGGGGGGGGGGGGGGGGGGGGGGGGGGGGGGGGGGGGGGGGGGGGGGGGGGGGGGGGGGGGGGGGGGGGGGGGGGGGGGGGGGGGGGGGGGGGGGGGGGGGGGGGGGGGGGGGGGGGGGGGGGGGGGGGGGGGGGGGGGGGGGGGGGGGGGGGGGGGGGGGGGGGGGGGGGGGGGGGGGGGGGGGGGGGGGGGGGGGGGGGGGGGGGGGGGGGGGGGGGGGGGGGGGGGGGGGGGGGGGGGGGGGGGGGGGGGGGGGGGGGGGGGGGGGGGGGGGGGGGGGGGGGGGGGGGGGGGGGGGGGGGGGGGGGGGGGGGGGGGGGGGGGGGGGGGGGGGGGGGGGGGGGGGGGGGGGGGGGGGGGGGGGGGGGGGGGGGGGGGGGGGGGGGGGGGGGGGGGGGGGGGGGGGGGGGGGGGGGGGGGGGGGGGGGGGGGGGGGGGGGGGGGGGGGGGGGGGGGGGGGGGGGGGGGGGGGGGGGGGGGGGGGGGGGGGGGGGGGGGGGGGGGGGGGGGGGGGGGGGGGGGGGGGGGGGGGGGGGGGGGGGGGGGGGGGGGGGGGGGGGGGGGGGGGGGGGGGGGGGGGGGGGGGGGGGGGGGGGGGGGGGGGGGGGGGGGGGGGGGGGGGGGGGGGGGGGGGGGGGGGGGGGGGGGGGGGGGGGGGGGGGGGGGGGGGGGGGGGGGGGGGGGGGGGGGGGGGGGGGGGGGGGGGGGGGGGGGGGGGGGGGGGGGGGGGGGGGGGGGGGGGGGGGGGGGGGGGGGGGGGGGGGGGGGGGGGGGGGGGGGGGGGGGGGGGGGGGGGGGGGGGGGGGGGGGGGGGGGGGGGGGGGGGGGGGGGGGGGGGGGGGGGGGGGGGGGGGGGGGGGGGGGGGGGGGGGGGGGGGGGGGGGGGGGGGGGGGGGGGGGGGGGGGGGGGGGGGGGGGGGGGGGGGGGGGGGGGGGGGGGGGGGGGGGGGGGGGGGGGGGGGGGGGGGGGGGGGGGGGGGGGGGGGGGGGGGGGGGGGGGGGGGGGGGGGGGGGGGGGGGGGGGGGGGGGGGGGGGGGGGGGGGGGGGGGGGGGGGGGGGGGGGGGGGGGGGGGGGGGGGGGGGGGGGGGGGGGGGGGGGGGGGGGGGGGGGGGGGGGGGGGGGGGGGGGGGGGGGGGGGGGGGGGGGGGGGGGGGGGGGGGGGGGGGGGGGGGGGGGGGGGGGGGGGGGGGGGGGGGGGATATATATAGGAGGAAGGAGTACGTCGGTGGAGCAACAGGGGGACCACGAGGGTGGAGGGCGCGCCTGGTGGGGGTGGGTGCGCCCCCTACCTCGTGGCCTCCTGTTTTCTTTCTTGACGTAGGGTCCAAGTCTCCCGAGTCTTGTTCGTTGAGAAAATCACGTCCCCGAAGGTTTCATTCCTTTTGGACTCCGTTTGATATTCCTTTTCTTCGAAACCCTAAAACAGGCAAAAAATAGCAATTCTGGGCTGGGCCTCCGGTTAATACGTTAGTCCCAAAAATAATATAAAAGTGGATAATAAAGCCCAATAATGTCCAAAATAGTAGATAATATAGCATGGAGCAATCAAAATTTATAGATACGTTGGAGACGTATCAATTCGACACAAGGGGAGCCAAAGAATATTCTCAAGTATTAGCAGCTGAGTTGTCAATTCAACCACACCTGGAAACTTAATATCTACAGCAAAGTGTTCAATAGCAAAGTAATATGATAGTAATGGTAATGGTGGTAAAAGGTAACGATAGCAAAAGTAATATTTTGGTATGTTGTAGTGATGATAACAATAGAAACGAAAAAGTAAATAAGAGGAGAACAATATATGGAAAGGTCGTAGGCAATAGATCGGTGATGGAGAATTATGCTGGATGTGGTTCATCATGTAACAGTCATAACCTAGGGTGACACAGAACTAGCTCCAGTTCATTAATGTAATGTAGGCATGTATTTCGAATATAGTCATACGTGCTTATGGAAAAGAACTTGCATGACATCTTTTGTCCGGGGGGGGGGGGGGGGGGGGGGGGGGGGGGGGGGGGGGGGGGGGGGGGGGGGGGGGGGGGGGGGGGGGGGGGGGGGGGGGGGGGACTTAGTGAATACATGAACTCCTCAAACTATGGTCATCACCGGGAGTGGTCCCAATTATTGTCACTTCGGGGTTGCCGGATCATAACACATAGTAGGTGACTATTGACTCACAAGATAGGATCAAGAACTCACATATATTCACGAAAACATAATAGGTTCAGATCTGAAATCATGGCACTCGGGCCCTAGTGACAAGCATTATGCATAGCAAAGTCATAGCAACATCAATCTTAGAACATAATGGATACTAGGGATCAAACCCTAACAAAACTAACTCGATTACATGGTAAATGTCATCCAACCCATCACCGTCCAGCAAGCCTACGATGGGATTACTCATGCACGGTGGTGAGCATCATGAAATTGGTGATGGAGGATGGTTGATGATGACGATGGCGACGGATTCCCCTCTTCGGAGCCCCGAACGGACTCCAGATCAGCCCTCCCGAGGAAGATTAGGGCTTGGCGGCGGCTTCGTATCGTAAAACACGATGAATCCTTCTCTCTGGTTTTTTTCTCCCCGAAAGTGAATATATGGAGTTGGGGTTGAGGTCGGTGGAGTCTCAGAGGGCCCACGAGGCAGGGGCGCGCCCTGCACCCTCTTGGACAGGGTGTGGACCCCCTGATGCTGATTCTTTCGCCAATATTTTTTATTAATTCCAAAACGTGTCTGGGGGGGGGGGGGGGGGGGGGGGGGGGGGGGGGGGGGGGGGGGGGGGGGGGGGGGGGGGGGGGGGGGGGGGGGGGGGGGGGGGGGGGGGGGGGGGGGGGGGGGGGGGGGGGGGGGGGGGGGGGGGGGGGGGGGGGGGGGGGGGGGGGGGGGGGGGGGGGGGGGGGGGGGGGGGGGGGGGGGGGGGGGGGGGGGGGGGGGGGGGGGGGGGGGGGGGGGGGGGGGGGGGGGGGGGGGGGGGGGGGGGGGGGGGGGGGGGGGGGGGGGGGGGGGGGGGGGGGGGGGGGGGGGGGGGGGGGGGGGGGGGGGGGGGGGGGGGGGGGGGGGGGGGGGGGGGGGGGGGGGGGGGGGGGGGGGGGGGGGGGGGGGGGGGGGGGGGGGGGGGGGGGGGGGGGGGGGGGGGGGGGGGGGGGGGGGGGGGGGGGGGGGGGGGGGGGGGGGGGGGGGGGGGGGGGGGGGGGGGGGGGGGGGGGGGGGGGGGGGGGGGGGGGGGGGGGGGGGGGGGGGGGGGGGGGGGGGGGGGGGGGGGGGGGGGGGGGGGGGGGGGGGGGGGGGGGGGGGGGGGGGGGGGGGGGGGGGGGGGGGGGGGGGGGGGGGGGGGGGGGGGGGGGGGGGGGGGGGGGGGGGGGGGGGGGGGGGGGGGGGGGGGGGGGGGGGGGGGGGGGGGGGGGGGGGGGGGGGGGGGGGGGGGGGGGGGGGGGGGGGGGGGGGGGGGGGGGGGGGGGGGGGGGGGGGGGGGGGGGGGGGGGGGGGGGGGGGGGGGGGGGGGGGGGGGGGGGGGGGGGGGGGGGGGGGGGGGGGGGGGGGGGGGGGGGGGGGGGGGGGGGGGGGGGGGGGGGGGGGGGGGGGGGGGGGGGGGGGGGGGGGGGGGGGGGGGGGGGGGGGGGGGGGGGGGGGGGGGGGGGGGGGGGGGGGGGGGGGGGGGGGGGGGGGGGGGGGGGGGGGGGGGGGGGGGGGGGGGGGGGGGGGGGGGGGGGGGGGGGGGGGGGGGGGGGGGGGGGGGGGGGGGGGGGGGGGGGGGGGGGGGGGGGGGGGGGGGGGGGGGGGGGGGGGGGGGGGGGGGGGGGGGGGGGGGGGGGGGGGGGGGGGGGGGGGGGGGGGGGGGGGGGGGGGGGGGGGGGGGGGGGGGGGGGGGGGGGGGGGGGGGGGGGGGGGGGGGGGGGGGGGGGGGGGGGGGGGGGGGGGGGGGGGGGGGGGGGGGGGGGGGGGGGGGGGGGGGGGGGGGGGGGGGGGGGGGGGGGGGGGGGGGGGGGGGGGGGGGGGGGGGGGGGGGGGGGGGGGGGGGGGGGGGGGGGGGGGGGGGGGGGGGGGGGGGGGGGGGGGGGGGGGGGGGGGGGGGGGGGGGGGGGGGGGGGGGGGGGGGGGGGGGGGGGGGGGGGGGGGGGGGGGGGGGGGGGGGGGGGGGGGGGGGGGGGGGGGGGGGGGGGGGGGGGGGGGGGGGGGGGGGGGGGGGGGGGGGGGGGGGGGGGGGGGGGGGGGGGGGGGGGGGGGGGGGGGGGGGGGGGGGGGGGGGGGGGGGGGGGGGGGGGGGGGGGGGGGGGGGGGGGGGGGGGGGGGGGGGGGGGGGGGGGGGGGGGGGGGGGGGGGGGGGGGGGGGGGGGGGGGGGGGGGGGGGGGGGGGGGGGGGGGGGGGGGGGGGGGGGGGGGGGGGGGGGGGGGGGGGGGGGGGGGGGGGGGGGGGGGGGGGGGGGGGGGGGGGGGGGGGGGGGGGGGGGGGGGGGGGGGGGGGGGGGGGGGGGGGGGGGGGGGGGGGGGGGGGGGGGGGGGGGGGGGGGGGGGGGGGGGGGGGGGGGGGGGGGGGGGGGGGGGGGGGGGGGGGGGGGGGGGGGGGGGGGGGGGGGGGGGGGGGGGGGGGGGGGGGGGGGGGGGGGGGGGGGGGGGGGGGGGGGGGGGGGGGGGGGGGGGGGGGGGGGGGGGGGGGGGGGGGGGGGGGGGGGGGGGGGGGGGGGGGGGGGGGGGGGGGGGGGGGGGGGGGGGGGGGGGGGGGGGGGGGGGGGGGGGGGGGGGGGGGGGGGGGGGGGGGGGGGGGGGGGGGGGGGGGGGGGGGGGGGGGGGGGGGGGGGGGGGGGGGGGGGGGGGGGGGGGGGGGGGGGGGGGGGGGGGGGGGGGGGGGGGGGGGGGGGGGGGGGGGGGGGGGGGGGGGGGGGGGGGGGGGGGGGGGGGGGGGGGGGGGGGGGGGGGGGGGGGGGGGGGGGGGGGGGGGGGGGGGGGGGGGGGGGGGGGGGGGGGGGGGGGGGGGGGGGGGGGGGGGGGGGGGGGGGGGGGGGGGGGGGGGGGGGGGGGGGGGGGGGGGGGGGGGGGGGGGGGGGGGGGGGGGGGGGGGGGGGGGGGGGGGGGGGGGGGGGGGGGGGGGGGGGGGGGGGGGGGGGGGGGGGGGGGGGGGGGGGGGGGGGGGGGGGGGGGGGGGGGGGGGGGGGGGGGGGGGGGGGGGGGGGGGGGGGGGGGGGGGGGGGGGGGGGGGGGGGGGGGGGGGGGGGGGGGGGGGGGGGGGGGGGGGGGGGGGGGGGGGGGGGGGGGGGGGGGGGGGGGGGGGGGGGGGGGGGGTGCAGAAAGCCTGCTGAAACTTGTCCCATGTAACTGTATCAACGGGGTAAGTGGTGGTGAAATTCTCCCACCAAGATGTTGCGGGTCCATCAAGCTGATGTGCCCATTCTTAGGGCCACTGTGGTTGTGCGAACTTTCTCCATTGTGTGTATGCCCTCCATGGTTATGTCCTGCATGGTTATGAGTATGTCCTCCAGAGTACGGGGAATAGCGGG
Organism: Thinopyrum obtusiflorum; assembly: GCA_036873465.1. Lineage (NCBI taxonomy): Eukaryota > Viridiplantae > Streptophyta > Magnoliopsida > Poales > Poaceae > Thinopyrum > Thinopyrum obtusiflorum. The sequence goes on from JAAAWM010008670.1 coordinate 15,379, forward strand.
GCTTCTACTGAGCTCCAGAAGTGTACCTCCGCTGTCCATACTTCCTCTTGCGATTATCAATCTATTGTTGCTTGCCTTCTATCATGAGGGCCCTGTCTACCAACTCCTGGTAGTTGTTGAAGGTTGCCACCATCATCTGCATGCTTAACTCATCATTGAGTCCCTCAAGAAACTTATCCTATTTAGTTGGATCTGTGGCCACATCATCTGGGGCGTAACGGGCTAACTTGCTGAACTCACCCACATACTGTCTCACGGTATGACACCCTTGGCGCAAGTTGCGGAACTCCCACTCCTTCATGCTCATAGCTCCTGCTGAAACATGGGTGGTGCAGAAAGCCTGCTGAAACTTGTCCCATGTAACTGTATCAACGGGGTAAGTGGTGGTGAAATTCTCCCACCAAGATGTTGCGGGTCCATCAAGCTGATGTGC